>JARBWK010000001.1:14572633-14834026 GCA_030556195.1 Anolis apletophallus
CCCATGTCTCTCTAGCCTGATCAAACCCACACTTCAGTGCTCTCCCCCAAAAACCCCAATGTGTGTTCCCTCAGTGTTAAGGTGGTTGAAAGAAACTAATACTTGCCGGCTTCCTGAAGACCCTGGGTCGCGCTCGCTCCCCACGTCACCACTCTGGATTTGCGTCGGCTCTTGGCGATCGGACCTGACGTCGCCACCGACTTTCTCTGCGCGCTGGTGCCGGGTTGCTAGCCAACTGCGGCTGGGCACCTACTTAAGGGTGTCCCGGACTGTATACTTGCCGGCACTCAAAGGGGCTGCGACCCAGCTGCCCTCCCGGACTTCCTTCTGGCTTTGAGTTCACCTTTAACTTTAGTTGCAGTCTCTCCCGGGTCCACAGGCTTTTCGTTTGGGACGAGCCAGGCGACGGCTCAGCAAAAAGTGGTCAAAAACAGGCGGGGCCCCTTCCAGCCCTCCTGGGTCGTCTCTCCTTACTTAGCCTGGGAGCGGGGGCTGTCCACAACGGGGACCGTGTTTGTTTCCTCATCACAGACCCGTCTTAATACCTTTTAGATCACGTCGGCCGAGGTCACCAAAATGAAGCAGGTAAAACTGGGAGTTATGGAACTCCAAGTACCAAGTTAACTTTACCAAGCTGCTTATTCGTGCGGGCGCAAGGGTGAGGAAGAAGACACGGCAACTGTGAAATAGATGAAAATCAAAAGGATTTATTCTCACCAGCTGGTGGGCTTCTGCCAGCAGAACACAGCTGCAGATGGGGGGCAAAAGACCCCGTCACTTTTCATACAGAGACATTTATACCCTAATGGAGTCATTCCAGTTAAGCCCACCCCTTCTTCATGGATAAAACAATCATAATTGGCTGGTGATTACAGTTGCTTACATGACATTTCATTAATCCAATAAACTCTGCATCTTTCATTAGCATCACATCTTTGTCATACCTAAGAATGAGAACAATAGCCATCTATAAGTTATTTCTTTCACACAGTGCAGTTATCAATGCTGAGTCCCTCTGTTCCTGACTTGAAACATTATTTCCGGGCTCCCTGCCAGCAGCGGAGAAGGTCAGACTCTTTGCCATGCGCAGTGGTGTTTCCATTCCCATTAACTTTTCCATAGCTCAAACTGTACTGCTTCCACCCATCTAGCCTATATTATCTCAAATTGGGCACAGGGTGTATTAAAATGCATTTAATCACAGTGTTAGTCTTTCATTGCAAGTGCCTGTCTGATTTCTGGCACCAAAACTTCTTTTTTTCAGAGTTGACACGTAAGTAGCATCACTCTCTGACTGTACTTTTTATGCTCGGAAAAGTACCAAACCTGCTTTAGTAAGAGGTAACTTGCCACTTGGAGTTCCATAACTCCCAATTTGCTGCTACAGTGTAACATTCACGGAGCCAGTGCCTGCTTGATTCTTGGCACAGAAACCCACTTTTCTAATCTCTACACGTGTGCAGCATCACTCTCTGACTGTACTTCTGTTGGAAAAGTACCAAAACCGCTTTAGTATGACTGATTCTGCAATGGGCAGACTTGAGCTCACCTATGGCAGCCAGTGAAACAGATTCCTACCCACTAAGTGATAATATGCCAAGACAACTCTATGCATGTTTGTGAAATGATTGTGCTCAGGGCCACACTTAAGGGGCCATCTACATTTTGGAATTAATGGTGTTTGTTGCCAGTTTAACTGTCATGGTTCGGTGCTATGGAATCCTGGAGCTTGGTGAAGTACAAGAACTCTTTAGCGGAAAAGACCAAAGACATGGTATTGAGTCATGGTAAAGCAGTTTTGGTACTTTCTGTGGAGGAGAAAGGTCAGAGAGTGATGCTGCACACGTGTAGAGCTTTGTAAAGTGGGTTTCTGTGCCAAAAATCAGGCAGGCACTTGCTCCGTGAATGTAACACCGTGATTGGTGCTTCTAATCAATGCTTTGATTTGCTAAAGTACACCCCGTGCCTAGCGTGAGATAACGTAGGCTCAGATTGGTCTAACAGTACAGGATGTGCTACTTGGTGACATCAGTGCCAAAGGGAGAAGAACTGCGCATGTACAGAGGGATTCTGCCCCATCCGTTGCTGGCAAGAAAAGGCAGAAATGAAATGTTGCTAATCGGGTACATGAGAGTCCCAGCCACTGATAGCTGTACGGTGAGAAAGAACTAACTTAGAAATGTTCATTGTTCTAACACATAGGTGGGGTTTGGAGATGTGATGCTAATGAAAATGTAATGTTTTATTGGATCAATGAAATGCTATGTAACACCAGCCAATTATGATTGTGTAAAATCCATGAAGGAGGGCGGGCTTTTCTGGATGCCGCCATGAAGGGTATATATGCTTTGTACTGAGAGTGACCGGGGCCGTTTGCCCCTGATTAACAGCTTGTTCTGTTGGCAACCCCACCAGCTGGTGTTATCAATAAACCTCTTTGATTTCACACGAGCAGTGAAGTTGTTGCGTGATTCCTCATCCTTGCGCCCGCACGTCTACGCGCCAGTTTTGGTAAGAAGTCAACTTGCCACTCGGAGTTCCATAACTCCCTAATTTGCTGCTTCAATGGCAGTTAAAGCTGTGTCAAACTGAATTAACTCTCCAGTGTAAATGCAGCCTCTGAGAAGCAAAACTCCAGAATTTGCCAGAATTGTGCCCCAGGATTATTCTAGTAATCGTCATAATCATCCAGTCAACCTAGTTTAAGGCTCATGTGTCAAATTGATGGGCCTTATTTTTTATTTTTAAATTACTGGTGCTGAGCATTGATTTTGTCTCTTCTCCAAAAGCTTGGCTGTTTAATGTTGTGTCAACTTGACTTGCTTTTGTCTTTTTCAATTTCATTTAACTTTTTTTTACAAAGCAGCAAACCCATATGCCAAATGTGCTAACAGTCTCCGTTCCATAAAATAATAACACTCCGATGACGTTGGCTCTGAGACCACTGAAATCTTTGGTGGTTAGCTTGCCCTGAATTGGGTGGAGCCCAGAGTCAGATGTCTCTCTGTGTTATGCTAAAGAAAATGGGAATGGGAGGGAGCTTGAGATTTGGAAAGCCACCCACCCAGTCAAATATGAAGTCATGTCTATGCTCCATACGTACTTATAGAGCTTTGCTCAGCCCGACAGCATTGCATCCCTTCATTATGAGCTGGTCCTTCAAGCAGGCTTGCACGGGGCTAAAGGAAAAGAAATAGGTAAGCAGTGTAGGGGGGAAGTCTTGTCTTTCTAAATGAAATACGTTGACATTGTGCTTGCAGGAAAATTGGTACTCAGGGATGCTGGATATGTGCAAAGTCAGATGACTCTTTTTCCATCTCAGGGTCTTGGCAACCAGTCAAGCAATCTGTCTTTGGTACTAGTGTTCTACCTATGGGCCACACACAGAGGAGGAGGCTTATGAGCCAAGACTAACAGCAGCTTTTCTGGGATTTCTTTTGCCTTTGCACGATGTGAAAGGCACTACACCACCTGCATTCCTAACCTGTCAGCATCAAGTCCATTTAATTGGCTGCCTAACTCTGCACTTATGGCTTGGCCTGGGTTGCTTTGGATTGTCTCCCTCACTCTGCAGGTTTCTCAGGAGGCCTAGCTGGCAGGTCTTGCTTGTGTACTCAGGGTCTCACTTTGGCCATATTGTTTGGGATCAGGGAGGAATTTTCCCCGCAGAATATATTGGCTATCACAGCTTTTCCTGAGAATCCAGGGAGGTCCAGTGGAAAGAGCATTAGCTTTGGATTGGAATTGCAGCATGACAGTTAGTTCAGCTGGTAGCTTTTGTGCAAGCCTTTCTGTGCCTTTACATATTCTTTCAAGACAACACCTATAGATAGCCCCATCATTTGAAGCAACTTGAAATACAGGCTTTCTATCTCTGTACCCCACTTTTCAGGTTTTTCCCAAGAAGTTCTGCCTGGTTCCTTCTCCTCCAAATATTTGTCAAAGCCAAGTAAAAGTAATTTAATTTTCCAAGGCTTCTATCAGTCTGTGGTGCTTTTAATCCTGCACCAATTCTATTAGTTTATTCCCATGCCCTTATTATTAGTTACTATTTTATTTGTTTAAAGAATGTTTGCCACACAATCAAGTTGAACATATTCCCACAATGAGACAGATAGATAGAATCAGAAGCAAGGCAAAACCTCTCCATAATTATGCAGTCTAAATAATGCGCACAAAAGGTAAGTAGGGAAGAAGAAAATAATAAAAACAATTACACTGAAGCTGCAAATTTAGTAATGGCAAATTGAGGGAAAGGAGAGCCAGTGAAGTGGCTTGCTCCCAAGAACAACATCAAGATTGAAAAGTAGCTATCACATCATAGTTGAAGGAGGGAAGGTCTGATGGAGATGGACTTTCAAGGGACTTGATGGAATTGCTCTGCTTCACAACCTTCTCTCCATAACAACCTGAAATTTTAATATTGCTTTTGCATTTCAATGGTATGAAACTTTGGAAATATTTCCTACTGAATATATATTTATGAAACAAATAAATCAAAAATACAATTGAAATGTTAGTATAGAAAAATCAGTAGGCAAAGGGATATTGTTGTGCAAAGGGATCTTGTAGCATCTTTGAGATAACTGAGAGAAAGAAGTCAATACCATAAGCATTTCATAGACTTCTTCTTCAGTTGCACTTCCTCAATGCACTTATTGAAAACTTACATGACCCACTTTGTCCTTTCTCTCTAAAGTAGGCCTACACAACCTGTATCTTTCTAGGTTTTTGAAACTCCATCTCACAGAAGTCCTAACCAGCTTGTCCAATGATCAGAAATTCAGGGAGCTGAAGACACAGATGCCTGGAAGGCCACAAATTGTGCAGATCTGCTCTAAGGTGCTACATGATCCCTTTGCATAACAATAGAGTATAGCTGTTCCTCCGTCCATTCCTGAACTGCTTTTAAGGAAACAGGTCTCCTGTGTTAGGGGAACTCCCAAATAGTGTTATTGCAGTGCCTCATGCCACTATGTTCTCATAAGCCTCCACAATCTGTTGACAGGTAAGTAGATGATGATGATGATGATGATGGTGATGATGGTGGTGGTGGTGGTGATGATGATATCAGTAGCCTACTTTTCACAAAGTTCAGGACTCAAGGCAGCTTGAAGTAGTTCAAAACTGATACTCATAGATAAAAAAAATCAATTTACCAAAGTTAAAAGCAATTAAGCAGTCAAATATAAAATCAATTAAAATAGAAACCATTCAAAACAAAGGTAATAAATTAAGCATGTTAGAGAAGCCAATTTCCCCTCTAAAATCAAAGGCCTGCCCAAACAAGGTCTTAACCTGTCTAAGGAAATTCAGTAGGCAAGGTGCCACACTGGCATCTCTGGAAGGGAGTTCTAGAGCCTCCAAGAAGGTCCTTCCCCCATGTTCCTGCCAGGTTTGCCTGTGAGGGAGATGGTAGACCGAAGAGGGCTCACCAGAAGATCTCAAAAAATTAGTTCATATTGATGAATATGGTCCAAACAACCTGGACCTGAACCAATGATTCAACTGTTCAATGTGGCTGGAAAGGACAGCTCCAACAAGGGCTAGTGTTTGAGTGGATGGACTTGACCTGGCATAACTAACATCAGTTTTTCTGGACATGAAAAACATACTTGTCATGCCTAACCTCTGAATATTGTTAAGTATAGTATGTTGATATTCCCTCTACTTCGTCACAGTAGAGAATGAATCCACTTTAAATCTGCTTTCCACCTCCTGCAGAATTCTGGGGTTTGTAGTTTAGTGAGGCTGTTAAAGTGTCCTCCCTAAACTACAAACCCCAGAATTCAGCAGGAGGCAGAAACTTGATTCAAAGTGGATTCATTCTCTAGTGTGATGAGGCCCTATAGTCCCCAAATATCTGTCCCCAAATAATCTGGTTTGTGTTCCTTCACCATATGGACCAAATACAACAACAACAATAGATGCTTATTGCAAAAACGCATGACACTGGCAGCCTTACCCACAAACCACTTAAGACAAATTACTTGGATTTTTAGCTGCCTTAGTGCCATGGAAATCAATGGAACAGTGTTGGCTGAAGGCCAAAGATTCTGGGATGCCAAATGTAATTCCTATAAAGATGTCTAAAGCTGAAAACTTCATTTCTGCTCTGTCAACGCTCCCCATTACATCCAGAGCTAACAACACAGGAGGTGGGAAAGTGAACATTTGCAGGGTTTCTAAAACCACCTCCCTCTCTCTGAAAACTAACATTTCCTGAATTTCTAAATTAACTTCCTTTCTCCTGCACCCCCTTTGTCCTGTTTTTCTCCCCCTCCCAGCTTTGTCATATGCAAATAGTCTTGGCTTCAGTCTTGCACGCATGCTGCTGAAATCCCATTGAAGCCATAGGAAACTGAAATGCTTACCAGAGTGCTAGACTGTGACGTTTGGTGTTTCTTCCAAATATTTAATCATCTTCATACTGTTTCTGAACATTCAGGACAAACTTTAATTTCTTCCCCAGACCATCTTTAAGTGTTGGAAACCAAGGGGCATCAATGTTTGAATAAAGTGAACAGTGAAAGGAGAAGTCTGAATAATCCGTGCCCTTTGTTTTCACCAGTGTCTCTGTTTGATCTACGTGTTTCCTTTTTGTCAAATGTTACTTTTCCTTACTTGAAAGAAGTTAGTTTGGATTTTATTGCACAAGGCAGCCAAACCAGCACTGTAACTGGACTGTCACCTTTGAAGATGGTCCCTATCACACAATGCCATGAGCATCCCACTGCCAGTTTGCTTTCTCTCCACAATTAACCTGTCCCTTGCTGTTGACAGGAAAAAATGGTCAACAGCTAGTAATCTCACAACATTCCCGTCATCTACCTTGTGCAATGGGTCTGTTCTGTTTCTGTAGTGGTGGGCCAGTAGGAAAGCAACATCAGGGGTGGGATTCTCCTCCTCTTCCCACTCTCCCCCACTTGCTATTTCCAAACTGTATGCTTTTTGTTTAATTTTTACAGTGATGTTTGCCTTCATTTGGTTATTCATTGCTAAAACTGCAAAATTACTCTTAAAAATAAGGAGTTCCAGAGCAGCAGAAGTTCAGGAAGGTGTAACTGTATCTGTATCTGTAACCTGCCTTGAGTTGCCTCAGGGCTGAGAAAGGCGGGCTAGAATACCATAAAAAAAATGAATAAGGTGGGATTAGAAGGGTGTGTGGAAGTACAATCACTGTGGCACCCCCACAGGGCTGGTATTATATCTGTATTTTGTATTTGTTTGCCTTCATCTGCAAGGCCTTTGTTCTATTGTCCAGCCATGTGGGCTTGATGGTAGGAGTTGTGGCTTGGCTCCAAACCTGGCATCACCACCCCTAACTCCTCCTCTTCCGGAGTTTACCTGAGAGGCAGGACTTCCTCTCTGGCCACATTCCAAGCATAGCACATGGATGAAGCAGGCAGAAATCTGGAGCCAACGCTCAGACAAAGCACTTTTGTTCATGTATAGATTAGCCATAGATTTGTTCATGTATAGATGCTCTCAAACCAAGGAATTCAGTAATAGGAAGGGCCAGCCCTTCAACAGAGACTGTATTAATTTGGGGACCAAAGGACTTCATGAGCCAGAGGACCATTTGAGGAGCAACAACAGGATATCTGGAACCAAAGAAAGGCACCTTCACTCTGCAAAAGGCAAGTGAACGCAATCCCTTTTCTCAAAGGACCTTTTCTAGCAACCAACAGCAAGCTTTTGGGCCACCAGCATTTTTACTGGTTGTTATTAAATAAACTTGTTTTGAGTTTACCCTTTTTGAGTCCTGAACTCATTGCTTAGAGACGCTCCAGGTTTCTTGTGAATGGGAAGGCTAGAACGCAACCCCCAGGGCCCATAGAGTTCATCCATCCTTTTAAAGCCCCCATTTTGGCCCTGGCGGGACGCCACAATCACAAGATGACAGATTGTCAAAGTAGTGCAATTGTGTGAATGAAGACAAGTGTGCATGTATCCACAGTCTATGATACAGCAACTGCAATAAAGTCCTTAGTCTTGTTGTCCTTTGTCTGAGAAGAAGCATCTATGGGGCTCCAACTACAAAATGGATATTAAGTTACCTCTATAAGTAAGACCCAGCTTTTAGGTACTCTAGTAACTATGTTTGGGTCAACATTTTTGGTCTATCTTCTTTACTATTCTAAGTTGGGTTTCCTGAGACAATAAATATAAGGTTTCTTTTTAATCTTATAAGAGTGTTTATCTATGAAGTCCAGTGGTTCACCTTGGACCATTCCTACTCTTTTTTATAGCTCAGGGTGCATCTACACTGTAGAATTAATGCAGTTTGACACCACTTTAACTGACATGGCTCAATGCTATGGAATCCTGCAACTCCCATAATTCCATAGCATGGAGTCATAGCAGTTAGAGTGGTGTCAAACTGTGTTAATTCCACAGTGAGATGCACCCTCACTCAGCCTGACTACCTAACTGTATTGTTGTGAAGTTAAAAAGAAATACAGGATACACCGAATTTACTCTGAGCTCCATGGAGGTAATCTGAGAAGTGAAAGATTATTGCTTCTAGCAGTAAATGTTAAGCAAATGGTGATTGTAACTCTTTTTGAGTTCTCTCTACAATGAGGCATGGACTTAGACACATCTATATCCCCAAGCAATTTTAGCAGAAAGAATCAAACTATAGGCACACTGATTTTCCCATGTGGATCTGGCTTCGTCCAGATGAGCTAAGAAACCCTTGCGGCATGCATGGCAAAGGCTGAGGAAAGTTCAGCGTGTGTAACTGGGAGGTTTGCTCTAATTTTGCTTTTCTTAGTTGACCCTAAGCCTTTGGGATGAGGTGGGCTGTAAATCTGAACCCAATAAAGCCTGTCTGCTGGATACTGGAATTCTTGCACCCACTAGCCAAACGTTGGATCAGGGCATGTGTGCGCAAACATAGCAATGAGATTTATTTCAAGATGTATGATTTAAAAATAATAGAATAAATTAAAGAGATGATCATTACTATGACAGCTAAACTCAGTGCTTGTATAGATAAAGGCAATTTTATCAGGCAAAGAGTGACAGTGGGCCTTTCCCCATGACATAGTTACGATTCTACTTAAACTACCCTGTATTGTGAGATTTGGAATTTAGGGAACACGAAAGCTTTCTGAAGGAGAATTCTAAATACTCCCTTTGACACTGCAAATGTTGCCGTGGTTGGTCAAATGCTATAATTTTATAGTGTGTGAGGGCCCCAAAAAGATGATAATCAAGAAGCAAAAGTAATAAATGCAGTTTCAATGTGAATTATTTCCAAATGTTCTACATTTGGAAATTTCTTTTTGTCTTCCCCATGGTATTTGCCCTCATATTAGTTTTTACTGTTGCCGAGCCACTGCACCCTCCTCCCCAAAGGTTTATGAACAATAGACTGCAAGCGAGATATATGATTTTGTCTTTACTTTTTAAACGTTTTCCACAACTCCAAAGCTGCACAAGGTTGAAACCGCTAGAGGCTTCGGGATGAACCTAGCAGTAGTTGTACTCTATTAATTCTAACTCTTTAATAAATATATGAAATTGATATTCTATGTGTAACTTGTATCATTTGTATAGTGCGTCAATTTATAAATGTATAAAATACTAGTTGTGCCCTGCCACGCGTTGCTGTGGCCTATAGTAAGAATTTTCGAGGTAGAGGTAGCTATCTGGACTATCCCCCCCCCCCCTTTTCTTCCCCTTCCCCTTCCTCTCCTTTCTTCCTTCTCTACCTCTTTCTTTTATTCCTTCTTTCACTCTTTGGTTTCATCTTTCCTTCTCACTTTCCTTCCTCCCCCCCTTCTCTACTTTTTCATCTCCTTTCTTCCCTCCCTGTTTCCTTCCTTCTTTCACTTTTTATTTCCTTTTCTCCTCCCTCCCTTCTTTACCTCTTTCCTGCCTTTCCTTTCCTTTTTCTTTCCTTTCAACTTTCTCTTCTTCCTTCCTTCTCTCTTTCCTTCCTTCCTTCCCTCCCTCCCTCCTTTCTTCTCTCCTTCCTTCCTGTCTGTTCTCCCCTAATACCATGGTAGAGTCCCTTCTAACTCTATTCTTTGAGTGTATTTAATATAGTAACATATAGTAGTAAGGGGGCGCCAATGGAGAGGGTCTCTTTAATGCCAGCCGAGTAGTCCAAGGTTCAGCTATCCAACACATGATACAACAACCAATGAAAAATGAACTGGACACAGCTCCCACTCTGGAAGAGACCATTGAGGCCATACAGCAGTTGAAAAATGGCAAGGCAGCCGGGATCGATGGAATCCCACCTGAAGCTTGGAAACAGGGAGGTCATGTACTGCATGCTAAATTCCACGAGCTCCTTGTGAGTTGCTGGGAAAAAGGTGAACTGCCATCAGATCTCCGAGATGCAGTTATCATCACCCTGTATAAGAAAAAGGGAACAAAATCCGATTGCTCAAACTATCGAGGCATAACACTGCTCTCCATTGCTGGAAAAATCCTTGCAAGGATACTCCTGAACAGATTAGTTCCGGCTATTGCAGAAGAACTTCTCCCTGAAAGCCAATGCGGCTTCAGAGCAAATAGGAGCACCACAGATATGGTTTTTGCCCTTAGACAACTGCAAGAGAAATGTAGAGAGCAGAACAAAGGACTCTATGTAACATTTGTCGACCTCACCAAAGCCTTCGACACTGTGAGCAGGAAAGGTCTGTGGCAGATCCTGGAACGTCTAGGATGTCCCCAAGTTCCTCAAAATGATTGTCCTGTTACATGAGGGCCAGCACGGTCAAGTCAGATATGGCGATGCTCTCTCGGAGCCCTTTCTCATAACTAATGGAGTGAAACAAGGTTGTGTTCTTGCACCAACCCTATTTACAATCTTCTTCAGCATGATGCTCCAAAGGGCTATGGCAGACCTACAAGAAGAAGACGGCATATATATACGCTATCGTACTGATGGTAGCTTGTTCAACTTAAGCCGTCTGAGGGCTCGCACTAAGACTCTAAACTATCTAGTCCGTGAGCTACTTTTTGCTGACGATGCTGCCCTTGTCGCCCATTCAGAAGCAGCCCTGCAGCGCCTCACATCCTGCTTTGCAACAGCTGCAGAGCTGTTTGGGCTGGAAGTCAGCCTGAAGAAAACAGAAGTCCTCTACCAGCCCGCACCACAGGAAGAACACCACCATCCTCACGTCAGCATAGGCACATCTGTGCTTAAGTCCGTTCAGCAGTTCACCTACCTGGGAAGCATCATCTCTTCAGACGCCAAGATTGACAAAGAGATAGATCACAGATTATCAAAGGCGTATAGTGCATTCGGAAGGCTTCACAAAAGAGTCTGGAGCAACAAGCACCTGAGACAAAGCACCAAAATCAGTGTGTACAGAGCTATCATACTGTCCATTCTCCTCTATGGGTCTGAAACATGGGTCACCTATCGCCAACACCTACGACTCCTCGAGCACTTTCATCAGCGCTGTCTTCGCACAATCCTAAATATACACTGGACCGACTATGTGACGAATGTTGCTGTCCTTGAGCAAGCAGGGATCACCAGTATTGAGGCCATGCTATTGAGAACACAGCTGCGCTGGGCAGGACACGTCTCTAGGATGGAGGACCACCGTCTCCCAAAGATACTACTCTACGGTGAACTCGCCACGGGTCAGCGCAAGAGAGGCGCCCCCCAAAAGAGATATAAGGACTCCCTGAAACAACACCTCAGGCTTGGCCAGATTGATCACCAACAATGGTCCACCCTGGCCTCACATCGGGAGGCATGGAGAAGCACTATCCACAATGCTGCGGCCTCTTTCGAGAAGACACGCCGAATGGGTCTCGAAGAGAAACGACAACGCAGAAAGAACCGCAACTTGGAAAAAACATCACCCAAGGAGACTTTCTGCTGCGCTTTCTGCAACCGAACTTGCCTATCTCAGATTGGCCTTTTTAGTCATCAACGCGCTTGTAAAAAGCGTGGGATGAGTCCTTCCTGAATCTTCGTTCGCGAAGTAATGCCGAGATATAGTAGTAACATTATATTATGTTTGTATGTATGTATGTATGTATGTGTGCGGACGGCGGATATTTGGCAGCTTTCTGATTGGTTTCCACTGTGGTATTATTTGCATATGGCCTCTGATTGGCCAGCATCAAAATTCTAAGACTCTGAAGTGGCTGAGAGGGAAAGGCAAGGGCCTGAGGCTGTCAGAAATTGTGATTCTATAGAACTACATTTTAATATGTTTGCTTATAGAACACATACTAGCTGGCCAATATCTCCCTTCAATTGCAGTGTCCACAATTGGACACAATATTCCAGTGTGGTCTGACCAAGACAGAATAGAGGGGTAGCATGACTTCTCTGGATCTAGACACTATACTCCTTTGTATGCAGGTTATATAATAAGAAGTCTGAAAAAGAAATATGGAGTGCTCCAGGCAAGAAGCTGTTTTCAGCATTATTCAGTTGAAGAGGGGCTCACTTAGGAGCATGTAAATGTCCCATTGAGATGCTGATGTGCTTGGAGAGCCACATCCAGGGTCTTTTTATAGGCTTGGATGGATTTCAAAAATCACAGGCTGGAAATCTAATTGCAGGCTGCATGCAGAATATGCTATTTAACATGCTACAATTATTCTAATTGCTTCACTTGGGCTTTAGTGTGTTTAATCTGAAAACAATTTGTCACTGAAGAATTAAACTGTAATTCATATTTTATGTGTGCAGGATAAACAGTGCACCACATCAGAAATGAACGACAGAGTTCACTGTTACTATGATACACACACGTAATGTGCACTTAAGTAAATTATTATTATTATCAATATTATTATAATTGTTAATTCAATTTATTCTGCAGCCTTCCTAACAAAATGGTATATGACATCATTTTAAAATGATATCATTCATATATAATATGATATCATTTGTGTGTGTGTGTGTGTGTGTGTATATATATATATATATATATATATATATATAAGCTACCACATTCAATACTAGTTTTTAAACTCTGCTTTTGACAATGTTTCCTAATACCTAAATGCACATCATGTTCCTATTTTGATGTTTGGTCTTTTCTTTGGTGCTGGTTATTGCCGTAATAATAAAAATATAAATATATAATTCGAAAACCATTGAAGGAAGCAATTTAGTACAAAACACTCAATATCAAAGCAGGATGGTCCCTGTATTGACAAAAGACTTTTGGCAATATTATCTGTTAGTATTAGTGCTAAAGTTTGTTTGTTTGTTTATTTATTTATTTCAAACATTTCTCTCCTGTCCTTCTCAACTCCCGAAGGCGGACTCAGGGTGGATTACAAATGGCAGCCATTAGATGCCGATAATAACATCAATCACATTACAAAACAAATTGACAATTAGGTGAACAAGAGAATTATAAATTAAATTAAATGTTAAAAATAAAACATTAAAACATTGAAACATTAAAACAAGACCAGGCCCAAATCACAAATCCAAATCAAAGTCCAGAGCTCCAGTCCGAGGTCTGTTCATGGTTAATTCGCACCGGTCAATTGCTGTTACTGCTCGGTTAGCTGCCCAAATGCTTGGACCCAGAGCCATGTTTTGATCTTTTTTCTAAAGGAGAGGAGTGAGGGAGTTGCCCTAATTTCACTGGGGAGTGTGTTCCATAGGTTGGAGGCCACCATCGTGAAGGCCCTGTCCCTCATCCTCGCCAACCGCACTTGCGAGGGTGGCAGGATCGAGAGCAGGGCCTCCCTAAGAATTGTAACCTCCGAGGTAGATTGTCGCGGGAGATACATTCAGAAAAGTAAGCTGGGCCGGAACTTACTTTTATAGAGCTTTATAGGTCAAAACTATCACTTTGAATTGTGCTTGGAAGTGGACCGGCAATCAATGGAGCTGACATAACAGTGGGGTGGTGTGCTCCCTGTATGTCGCTCCAGTGAGTAATCTGGCTGCCAAAGATTGGACTAGTAGGAGTTTCCGAACAGTCTTCAAAGGCAACCCCACGTATAGAACGTTGCAGTAATCTATTCGGGATGTAACAAGAGCGTGGACCACCGTGGCCAAAACAGACTTCTCAAGTTTAGGACCTTGGAATTTTTCACATGAATAAATGTCAAAGCATTACCCATTTTATACTTTTTATAGTTAGCCTACGTCTTTATAGTTAGGACTTAATTTCTATAAGAAGAACTTGCTGTAGAATGTTCCTGTTTTCAGTATTTGGATTCAAATTCTGGAACAAGTGAAGGAACACAGTATAATTGGGTGGACAATGGTGTCCCTCCTCTTGAATAATTAAGATATTTAGCAAAAGTAATCTGTGTTCCCAAAGTTGTGGAGTGTGTGAAGGAGAAGCAGAAAGCGGGGTTGTAGAGAGAAGTCAGGGCCAGAAAGAGATGAAAAGAGAAGGGGAAGGGATGCCACTTTTGGCTCTGCCCTCATCTACTAACAGAATGTAGACTCTGGCAAATTACAGGAGAAAAGCTATGTTCCTTACCAGAATAACAAAGCCTGCTGTCAACCATCCTCTCATGAAAGACCCAGTGTTCAAAATTATGTTGAGTGATCCATTATATGTGCAATAGTCAGAGTGTTGCACAAACAGATGTAGATTCAAATCCCTCTTCTGCTCTAGAGTTCATTTTGTCACCCAAAACAATAAGTATTGCGCCCCTCATAATAAGGATGGGATGCTCCTACTGCTCTCAATCCAAAGACACTCTGGAGCTATTTCATCCTTATCAACAAGTTTTTGTATGTCAAAAGGAAAACTGTGGAAGATGAAAAAAAAACAGGAGATTGCAGCTGGAATGTGGTGTTGTTTCTCTATTCCTCCGCTAAGATCCTGGAAATGAGATGGGATCACTGAACTGTAAAACGCTTACTTGGAAGTATCCCAAGTCATAACCTAAGGATAAATTTTCTCCAGTATGATTTCTTTTTTGTTTCTCTGGGGTTTGGACTAGATCAACTTTAGTGTTCTTTTCCAATTCTATGATTCTATTTTTCCATATCTGCCTGACTCTCCCACCTCATGTGGATGGTACAGAAATAAGTGGGAATTGGTCTTTATACTCCTGTATGAGTCTAGACATTTTAGTTAAAAATACCTCCAAAAAAATGAGTTGACTTATCTATGCATAAGTACTGTACTGTGTTGACTTATTCATGGGTAAGTGCTATGGTAAGTAAGGAAGTAGAGTGTCGAAAGGCAAGAGCTTAGTCTATTCCATGAGAACCTAAAAGAGACACCAACCTCCTCTACTTTCTCTGCTGTAGCACCATTTCAAATCTTTTCAACTGCAAGGGAAGGTCTGACATCTTTTGTAGGACAGGCACCACGGAATGACCCTCATGTTGGCAAATTTCCTTGCACTGGCAGCAAGGCTGAGAAAGAGCCTAGTCTCCAATCATGGTATTACCTGATACTGTGTAGCATGTGTCTGTATATTATATTTCCCTGGTTACGAGTGATCTATTAACTCCTGTATGCTATCTATTTAACAGCTGTGGGTCCATGGACCATAATAAAGTTTAAAATAAAGAGAACCTGAAAGAGACACCAACCTCCTCTACTTTCTCTTCTGTAGCACCATTTCAAATCTTTTCAACTGCTTAGGTGGGGAAATCATGTTGGCCGGTCCCCTAAGCCAGCATTCAGGTTTTTCTCTCTGTGGAAGGACCTATGGCTTATCTACTAGCCATATCAAAATGCATAGCTTTCACCCAAAAACATGCCTTCGCCTGATACATGAGGTCAATTATACACAAGTATATGTTAATACGTTTGTATTGCACTGGCACAGAGGGAATATGTTTTTTTTGTAATTTATGATGCTGGGCTGTAGTTAAGATATTTCTTTATTTTGAGTGTGTTGGATCTCTTGCAAAGAGAAATAAACCTGCACAGAACTCTAAAGTGAGATAATTGCCCATTTGTCATTTCTGAGTTTGTATCTAATTTTGCCCCATGGCTAGTGGAAAAGGTATTAGGTGATAAAATAGTAGTCACTTGAGCTGCTGGGATTTTTATGAAGACATTGTATGCACAGTTTAAGTATAATTATACCTCAAAGTTTATAGTTTGTGTCAGTTTAATTGTTTTTACCTCTGGGCTGGGATGGAGGCTTGGAACATCCTAGCTCATGAGGAATGCATTAGGCAGTCGTGAATGACAGGTCAAATGTGAAGGATGGAATTTAACATTAATTTAGAGAACCTTCTACTACCTGCAAAATGAAGGAAGCTTGTTGACAGGGAAGAAACAGTGAAGTTCTCCAAGAGATAAAAATTTTACGGAGACGGGAAAGGCTTCTACCATTCCTCAGAAGAAACATCTGCATATGTTTCTGGAAAGGGAGTTTGCAATGGAAACAGATACAGGGACAAAATTCAACATGGATAAAAGAAAACTGACTCAGCGTTGTTGCAAAGGTTCTTAAAGGGCTATATGGCAGGCTGGAAACCTGAAGAGCTCAGATTTCTCAGATTTGTTTCACCTCAGAAGAAACATCTCTATGTTTCTGGTTTGTAAGCATCCTCAGAGGTTGTGAGGTTACAACCTCTGAGGATGCTTGCCATAGATGCAGGTGAAATGTCAGGAGAGAATGCCTCTAGACGATGGCCATATAGCCCGAAATAAACCTACAATAACATAGTGATTCCGGCCATGAAAGCCTTCGACAATACAAAGAAAATAAAAAGCGTGGGATGAGTCCTTCCTAAGAATTTTTGTTCGCGAAGTAATGCCGAGTGATATAATTAATATACAGTATACTGTGCCAAGTGATCATCGCCTGCTCAAAATAATTATTTCTTCAAAATATTAGACTAATTACCCCCCAATTGTTTTGTACCAATTGGTGCATTTGAACTTGTAATAATGAGTGCACACTCCCGTGGATGTTGGGACTGTCACTTTATGCTCTCTGGAGGGAAACTAGCGCTTATAAAAGACTGTTTTCACAAAACTTTAATGCTATGTAGATAGAATCTGGGGCAGGGTGGGGTGGGGTGGGGTCAGAAGCACAAAACCACTCCTTTGGACCCAGGCTTCTTTGTATAAGCTTGAATGGACTATAACATCCCCTTGAGAGAACCTCCCTTCTGTCCCACTATCATCTCCATTTAATGAGAGAGGGTGCATCTATACCAGGTGTGCTAATTACGGTGATCGGGAGCACCTAGGTGATCTTCGGCCCTCTTCCAGGTTATCTTTGGGCCTCACCAGCCGGATGGCGCGCTCCTGCCATGCGCGCGCACGTGCGCTCCCACCGCCGCCTTTGCGGGGCTTCTTTTGCCAAAATGAGGCTTTAGTGGGCAGGCACTGGCGCTCTTCTTGCCACGCACGGTGTGGTGACATGACCGCCCATTGGTTGCTGCTGGGGGGGGGGGGAGCAAGGCGAATGCACGCACACAGATAGGATGCGAGGCTATGGGAGGGATGGAGGGAATGTGTGTGTGTGTGTGAGAGAGAGAGCCAAGGAGAGAAGAAAGAAATCTGGAGAACGTTTTCAGATCCTTTTGGCAGGCGGGCGGGCGCTGGAAGGAGAGAGAGAGAGAGAGAGAGAGAGAGAGAGGCAAAGGAGGCCAGGCAAAGTGGGGCAAAGCCAAGCAAGCCCCGCCGCAAACCCCGCTGCTGTCCTCGGGACTCCCATTCCAAGCCGAGACCTGGGCGAGCGAGTAGTGTGGGGCTGCTTTCTTTCCTTGGTTGGGGGCGAAGAGGGACGGCTCCGCCGTGTTCCTGGGGCTGAACCCGAGGAGGAGGGGGCTGCAGGGATGGACACTCCACTTGCTGCTGCTTGTGCCCTCGCCGCCTTTCTCCGCCTCGCCCTCCCTCGCCCTCGAAGGAGAAAGGCGGCAAGGGCTCACGAGAGAGAGGGGGGGGGGTGGCTCTTCAGAGCCGGCTAGG
The DNA here is from genome assembly GCA_030556195.1 of Anolis apletophallus. NCBI lineage: Eukaryota > Metazoa > Chordata > Lepidosauria > Squamata > Anolidae > Anolis > Anolis apletophallus. Next base: position 14,590,495 of record JARBWK010000001.1, read on the forward strand.
AAGAGTCTCTCTCTCTCTCTCTCTCTCTCTCTCTCTCTCTCTCCTCTCTTGTGGGCATGGATTGCCACCAGTGGGAGGGGTCCTCCTTCCTGCCAGCCGTCCACTTGGGCGTCCTTTCTGAGTGACACCATCGAAAGGAAGGAAGGAAGGAAGGAAGGGCGGCCCCCACTGCATCTGTCACTTTGGGGAAGCACCTCTTCCACTCTTCCTTCTCCTGCCCAGGTAAGGAAGCCTCGAGGGAGGAGGGAGTGGGGGAGGCTGCCGTGGGGAGGCTCCAGCCTCAGGTGGGTCCCTCTCTCGGTTGAGTTTCCCGGCCCAGGCAGCAGTCAGGCGGCCCCTCTTCCCAGCCCTGCGCCTTCTGAGCTGCCACCGAAGCCATATTTGGCCAGAGCGCTGGCGGGTGCGCCTATAAATACCCTCCTGCTGCGTGCATGGGGGGGGCCTGCTGTGCATGCAAGAAGCAGGACGGGATGGGGACTTCCTGCTTTGCGAAAGCACGCAGCAGGAAGGAGGAAGGCAACGAAGACATTAAGAGAGAGAGAGCGCGCAGGCAAGGAGGATCCCCTTCCCGGGTGGGTGCGTGCGGCGGCGAGTTCGTGGGCAGGCAAGAAAGAAGCCCCGCGCGGACGGAAGGCTGGAGTAGGAGTGTGCGCGCGCGTGTGTGCGCACACACTCACATGCACAACATGTGATCTTTTCAACTTGATTGTTCATATAGTAGCTCACATGATGAAAAAGTGTGGGCACCCCTGATCTACACTGTAGAATTAATGCTTTTGGTACCACTTTAACTGTCATGGCTCAATACTATGGAGTCATGAGGATTGTTGTTTTACAATGTCTTTAGCCTTCTCTGCCAAAGACTATTGATGCTTCATGAACCTACAGTTCCCAGGATTCCATAGCATTGGGCCATGGCAGTTAAAGTGGTGTTAAACTGCATTAATTCATCAGTGTAGATGCACCCAAAGAGAATTTCTGCTCCCAAACTTTGGAACTCTCTCTCTAGTAAGGCTAGGATGGCTCTCTCCAGCAAGTCAAAACATTCATACTCTGTAAAGAATTGACTTTAAATGTTAGGAACTGACAGTGTTCATTTTTAACATTGTCCTTTTTTGTTCTGAGAGATTTGTCTATTGTCTTTAAATGAATGCACCTTTAAGACCCCCACAATTATTCACTTGAAAGCAATTGTTTAATCTGTTGTCGAAGGCTTTCATGACCAAAATCACTGGGTTAATGTGAGTTTTTCAGGCTATATTGCTTAATAGTTTTTAAATACCTTTTAAAAACAGTGTCTGTTTTTAATCATTTGTAGGACGCCAAGTCCCCTTGCTGAGAAAAGGGTAGAATATAAATGAATACGACAGTGATGATAACGATGATGACAATGATGATGCTTTCACTTCTTCAGAATCACTGTTTGTTTGTTTTTTTACCACTTGTCTCCTTTTTCCTGATCATGCAGGTGCCTTGGCTGATATGAGTGTGGAAGGCCACAATTGCCTTCTTTTTTTTCTGCACTGATGAACACATGGTAAAGGGGATAGCAGTGGCAGCTTTTTGTAGAAAGTGGGCCAGTTCGCATTAGATCTGATTACACTATGGAACTCACTTCCAGAAGAGGTTGTGACAGCTGTCAGCCTGAACAACTTCAAGGCAGGATTAGACAGATTCATGGATACCAAGTGTATCGGTAGTTACTGAAAAGGACATTCAAGTGCCACCTCGAGTTGGTTGAGGTAGGCAGGATTTCCTGGGTACTGGTTGTGGGGGTCGGGAGCAGGTCAGGGTTTTGCCCTCCCTTCTGCTCGAGATCCCCGTGTACAACTGGTGGGCCACTGTGTGATACAGAATGCTGGACTAGATGGGCTGAGGTCCGATTCAGCATGGCTCTTCTTATGTTCTTATGTTCTTATTCACACTCTGCACACCCTGCTCTCCAGCATTCCCCAACATTCTTTAGCATGGCTCGAAAGCAGTTCAATCTGGTGTACTCTATATTAAAGACCAATAGTTTGTGGAGGCATCCAGAGAAACTTCTGAGACTCTGTGGGTCTTATGGTCATATAAACAAGACTTAAGCTATCTAAAGAAAAAGACTTAGGATGCATCTACACTTGTAGAATTAATGTTTTATGGCACCACTTTAACTGCCGTGGCTCAATGCTATAAAATTGTGGTTGTTGTAGTTTGCAAAGCCTTTAACTTTCTTTGCCGAAGAGTGCCGGTGACTCACCAACTTACAAATCCAAGAATTCTATTGCATTGAGTCATTACAGGTAAAACATTATCAGATGAATCAGTACCAAATAAACTGTACAGTATAGTCAAAACACAGTGTGAGAACACAAACCCCAAATGGAAAAATCCAGTTTTAGAAAGATTCTGCTGCAAATAAAATCCTGACAGCTATTTCATGGCATATAGGCAGTTAGGGCTCACCTAATTATTGGGGGAAAGTAGGGAAGGTGTTTCCATGTCCAAACCTTTCAATATACCAATGTTACATGGTCTAACTTCAGCAGTACAATACTTTCTGGTAGAAATCTAAGCCTCTGAGGGTGGTTTGTAAAATTGTACAAGGCAGCGCAGAAAGAAAAACCTGCCTCAGCCAGATAATATTTTTGTGTGCCAAAATTAAAAGTGAATTGCTTTAAACAGAGTTTGAGACGAATATAAATAACATTTATTGATGCAATCTCTTTGGCACAGAGTCTTGTCACTGGTGCATTAAGTGAATATATTGGGCTGCTGCTGTTCCTTTTAAGGTTTTGGATGGCTCTCAATTGATGGAAACAGTCAAACAATGACTCAATACCACACCTAATCCTGAGAGGTATGGGGCATCTTCTGAATACCTCAGTGAAGTCCTATTGAATACTATTAATGTATATTACATGAGAAGACGCTATAAGATTGCAAAGACCTAGGATGCATATTCCCATGGTGAATCCAAATGGCTTGGTTCAAACTACAGGTAGTCCCCAAATTACAAACAGGATAGGTTCCTTAGGTTTGTTCTTAAGTTGAGTTTGTATATAAGTTGGAACAGGCATATTTTAAGTGTAACTCCAGCCGTGTGTGTGTGTGCGCTCACGCGTGCATGCTTTGCATAGCATAGGGAAGGGTTAACACCCCTGTAGTGTTGTTTTTTTTGCTGCCTGTGCCCCTGTTGTTGTAGTTTGCTGAGGCACCAGCACTCCTTGGTAGAGAAAGATAAAGACCTTGTAAAATCACAATACTCATGACTCTATAACATTAAGCTGGTGTCAAACTGCAGTAATCATACAGTGTGGATCACATGTGTCAAACACACATGTATCAAATCCTCCCACACATCATGTTAGGTGGCCCATGAAGCTTTGAATTCCAGGGCAACATAGTTACATTTATACAGTCTTACAATTAAAATTGACCCTCTGTAGAACTGAGTTTGACACCCCTTGTGTAGATGCATCCTTAGTATGGCTAAAATGTCACTACATGACCACACTCTGATGTTGCTCGTTTTCATCACCAAAATGTTGGAGGGCATGGAAGAGTGTTCCAATGTGTCCTGTTTTATAATTGGTAAGTAGATCGGCAATGTACCATAGTTTAATGTTTAGTATTGCATTAGTATTATATCCAATGTATTGTAACTATGGTGATGTATCTGCATTGTATTGTATGTGTTTAGAATTTTTTTTAAAAAAATCTTAAATATATATATGTTCAATAAAAACATGTTTGCAAGTTGGAACTTTCCTTCCTCGCCTCTTCTGAGCAGCTGTTCTTTCTGCTTCCTTTGTGGGAACAGTGCAAGGGTAAAAGGCTTCTTCCTCCACACTGCACCTGTATAACTGCTCCCTGGTGTGGAGGAAAGGATTAATGTGAAGCACTGCATGGATTCATTCCCCAACCAATTGCTTACAACATAAAGTAGTCACTGCTAAGCCCATATGCTTCCCCTGTTCCAAAATCTGTGAACAAAAGGGGAATTGGAGTGTTCTGCCTTTCTTTAGCTCTTTTCTCTGTTTTTGAGCCAAAGAGTGATGAAGCACATACATCCAGATACAGAGAACCCAATGATATAAAAATGTATCTACAGATTCTGTGTTGTAAAATGAGAGCAGTCCTTCCCCGCAAAAGGATTGGTATCCCCATAAAATTTTCCTTCTTTCCCTAAAATGTCTAGCAATGCAGTGACCTAAAACTTCAATTGGGCACTTACAAATCCAATTTAGGAATCATAAGATAAGGGTAAAGGTTTCCCCAACATTAAGTTTGGTTGTATCCAACTCTGGGCGGTGGTACTTATCTCCATTTCTAAGCCAAAGTCCGTAGACACCTCCAAGGTCATGTGGCCAGCATGACTGCATGAAGCGTTGTTACCTTCCTGCCCTATTGATCTACTCACATTTGCATGTTTTTGAACTGCTAGGCCGGCAAAAGCCTTAGAATAATAGAGTTGGAAGAGACCAGAAGGGCCATCTTGCCCAACCCAGTGCCATGCAGAAAAACCACAATCAAAGATTCTTCGATAGATGGTCATCCAGCCTATGTTTAAAGGCCTCTAAGGAAGGAGCATCAACTACACTTCGAGGCAGTCAGTTCCACTGTTGGATTGCTCTTATAATCAGGAAGTTCTTCCTAATGTTCAGGTGGAATCTGCTTTCCTGTAATTTGAACCCATTGCTTCAAGTTCTAGTTTCCAGGGAAGCAGAAAACAAGCCTGCTCTCCCTTCCTTATGACAGCCTTTCACATGTTTAAACATGGCAGTCATGTCTCCTCACAACCTTCTCTTCTGCAGGCTAAACACTCCCAGCTCTTCAAGATTGTCTCCTAGGGCATGAGATCTAGGTGTGAATGGTTTTCTCTGCTATGCTAGACATTTGAGGACCAAAGGAACATTTCATGGGAGGTTAGAAGAAGTTGTATTTGGAAGCACAATGCCTTCATTTTGATTCCCCTGTAGCAGTACCCTTGGGCAAAAGAGTCCCACCATAAGCAATTAGCCTGGGATGGGAACTCTGTGTGGCCAGATGTTGTTGGACTGAAATTCCCAGCGGTCCTGATTAGCACAACCAGTGATGAACAGTGCTGATAGTTCCAATTCCACAACATCTGGAGGGCTGCACATTCCCCCCTCAGCAGTAAGCTTCTAAAGCAACATGGCCAGATTCCAGTGGAAGTGGATAGGGATTTATAACCTAGGTTCAAAGCTGTGGAGTGTGGGAGGCAGTTCAGGCTGAGGAACTGAGGTGAAAATGTAAATTAGGTTTTACCCTGAAAAAATTATTTCCAGAAGCCACAGATGTAGGTTGCTACGGCTTTTTCCTCCTTGACGTTCTCCTTATTTTGGAGCAATGATCTGTTAAAACATGAAGATAATTGATGGACCCCCTTTTCCTCCATAATTGATGTAATAATGAGAGTTTTAGGGCCCCATCACACCACACTGTTATAGCACAATTTTTCCCTTTAACTGTCATGGATAGATCCTATGGATTCCTGGGATTTGCAGTATGGAGAGGGCCATTTAGAACCCTCAGCAAGAAGTTCTTGAGCCTCTACAAACTCCAGAGTTCCACGGGATGTTACTATGACAAACAAAGTGGATCAATTGTGCTATGACAGCATAGTATAATAGGGTCCTTAATATATTTTAGTATGATTTGTGACAGACCAACACAGAGGAAAACAAAAACAAAAATAAAAAATAAGGAAATCAGTCAAGCGGAGGACATGATTGCTACTGTGATGTGATTCCTACTTCCAGATGTTGTCAAACTGCACTTCCTGTGAATTGTTGTCAACATAGCTCATTCTGTGAGATTCATTTCAACAGCATCAGGAAGGATACATTTTGTTTGCAAGCTGAAATAGCAGAAAGTTAAGGGTTGCATTTTCCCTTTCTGACCATGGTGATGTTTTCTTCAGTTGAAGCTAGGCAGAAGACATAAGTACCACCAAGTTCAGTGGGACTAATCTACTCTATAACTATGGCAATTGATGAAAAGTAGGGGCCAGGGCTACAGATTTCAACCAAACTGTAAGTCCGAGGGGGTGCAAACCCATCAAGCACAGGTAGAATCCTCATAACTGAGAACTTTCAAATGATCAAGAGCATCTACCGTGTTTCCCCGATAGTAAGACACCCCCGATTGTAAGACGTATCGGGGGGCGTCAGAGGGGTCGGCTAATATAAGCCGTACCCGAAAGTAAGCCATACCCCGGCCGCGCGTCACTCGGTCCCGCCTCCTCCTCCTCCTCCGCCGCCCTCCCAGCGGCCTCCTCTTCTCTGATTGGAAGAGAGCCGGCTGAGGAGAGCCCTCTACCGCCTCTGTTCCGTTCCCGAAGAGGGGCTGCAGGAAACCGCTCGATCGCTCTCCTTGCAGCCCCTCTTCGGGAATGGAAGAGAGGTGCAGAGGCTCTCCTCTGCGCCTCTGTTCCCTTCCCGAAGAGGGGCTGCAAGGGGTGATCGATCGCTCTCCTTGCAGCCCCCTTTTTCGGGAATGGAAGAGAGGTGCAGAGGGCTCTCCTCTGCGCCTCTGTTCCCGAAGAGGGGGCTGCAAGGGGGTGATCGCGCGGTTTCCTTGCAGCCCCTTTCCGGGAATGGAAGAGAGGTGCAGAGGGCTCTCCTCTGCGCCTCTGTTCCCTTCCCGAAGAGGGGGCTGCAGGGGCGATCGCGGTTTCCTTGCAGCCCCCTTTTCGGGAATGGAAGAGAGGTGCAGAGGGCTCTCCTCTGCGCCTCTGTTCCCGAAGAGGGGCTGCAAGGGCTCATGCGGTTTCCTTGCAGCCCCCTTTTCGGGAATGGAAGAGAGGTGCAGAGGGCTCTCCTCTGCACCTCTGTTCCCTTCCCGAAGAGGGGCTGCAAGGGGCGATCGATCGCTCTCCTTACAGCCCCTTTTGGGAATGGAAGAGAGGTGCAGAGGGCTCTCCTCTGCGCCTCTGTTTCCCGAAGAGGGGCTGCAGGGGCGTTCGCGCGGTTTCCGTGCAGCCCCCTTTTCGGGGACTGGAAGAGAGGTGCCGAGGGCTCTCCTCTGCGCCTCGGTTCCCCGAAGAGGTGGCTGCAAGGGGGCGATCGCGCGGTTTCCTTGCAGCCCCCTTTCCGGGAATGGAAGAGAGGTGCAGTGGGCTCTCCTCTGCGCCTCTGTTCCCTTCCCAAGAGAGGGCTGCAAGGGGCGATCGCGGTTTCCTTGCAGCCCCTTTTCGGGAATGGAAGAGAGGTGCAGAGGGCTCTCCTCTGCGCCTCTGTCCCCTTCCCCGAAGAGGGGGGGCTGCAAGGGCGATCGCGGTTTCCTTGCAGCCCCTTTTCGGGAATGGAAGAGAGGTGCAGAGGGCTCTCCTCTGCGCCTCTGTTCCCGAAGAGGGGCTGCAAGAGGGCGATCGCGGTTTCCTTGCAGCCCCCTTTTCGGGAATGGAAAGAGGTGCAGAGGGCTCTCCTCTGCGCCTCTGTTCCCCTTCCCGAAGAGGGGCTGCAAGCGATCGATCGCTCTCCTTACAGCCCCTTTTCGGGGGAATGGAAGAGAGGTGCAGAGGGCTCTCCTCTGCGCCTCTGTTCCCGAAGGGGGCTGCAAGGGGGCGATCGCGCGGTTTTCCTTGCAGCCCCTTTTCGGGAATGGAAGAGAGGTGCAGAGGGCTCTCCTCTGCGCCTCTGTTCCCGAAGAGTGGCTGCAAGGGGGCGATCGCGCGGTTTCCTTGCAGCCCCTTTTCAGGGAATGGAAGAGAGGTGCAGAGGGCTCTCCTCTGCGCCTCTGTTCCCTTCCCCCGAAGAGGGGGGCTGCAAGGAGAGCGATCGAGCGGTTTCCTGCAGCCCCTCTTCGGGGAACGGAACAGAGGTGGCTGAGGGCTCTCCTCAGCCGGCTCTCTTCCGATCAGAGAAGAGGCGAGGGGAGGGAGGCGGCGGCGGAGGAGGAGGCGGGACCGAGTGACGCGGCAGCCGGGAGTACGGCTTACCGTCGCCCAATGTAAGCCATACCCGAAAGTAAGGCGTAGTGGGACTTTTCGGAGGGAAAAGAAAGTAAGACGCTGTCTTACTTTCGGGGAAACACGGTAGGTCTCATTCTGAATCAAATCCAATCCTCAGCCATGTTGGCTTGGGGATAATATTTATTTATTTATTTATTATTTGGAATTACTAGACCGCCCCTCCTGAGGCTCGGGGCGGTTTCCAACAGATAAAATCACACATAGTATAAAAGCATCATAAAACATTCCAAAAAACCATTTAAAATAGTATAAAAAGTGTCACAGTAGATTGGAACGGAGCCGATCTGCAATAGAATACAGTAGCAGCACGTCTAGGTGGAGAGGTTAGTGTTCAGACGCCAATCAATCGCCGAATGCTTGCCTGAATAGCCAGGTCTTGCAAGACCTACGAAAGACCATCAGGTCCCGCAGGGCCTGCATCTCGGCTGGCAACGAGTTCTACAGGGCCGGAGCGGCCACCGAGAACGCTCTCTGTCGGGTGCTAGCCAACCTATAGGACTTCACACCCGGTACAATATGCAAGTGGGAAACCTTTTGCTTCCCTTTAATGATGGGGAAGGATAAACTTAAATATCCTATAGACACCAGGACCCTCTGATCTTGAAAGACAAGCAGGTTCAGCCCTGGTTAGTGCTTGAATGAAAACCAACAACAAATGCAAAATGCTGTAGACTAGGGTTTCTGAAACTTTTTTCATTTGCAATACCTTTCTGTCCGACAAATTTTTGTATGATCCTGGGTATATTAAATAAATAGGCATACAAATCAAACATTTACTGATAACCAAGTAGCATTTGCAAGGCTTGCTAAATGACAATTTTTCTTTTTATGAAGTACAGCGGAAACATCTGTAAACACTGCACAACAGATTTGTGTAAATGTCTAAAACAGGCGCCAGGTGATGCTCAGAAAACTTTTACTGTTGCCAATTTTTGGAACCATTTGGGGTTTGAATCCAGAGTTTAGTAGTGCTATAGAACAAGTGTGGGGAAACCCAGGCCCGGGAGCCGGATACGACCCCTTGGGCACTTTTCTCCTCTCCCTTCCTTCTCTTTTTTCTTCCTCCTTCCTTCCCTCCCTCCCTCCCTTCCTCTCTTCCCTTCCCCTTTCTCTTCCATTCTTCGCTTCTACCCTTTCGTCCTTCCTTCCCTCTTTCCCCCCTCTCCCTCTTACTCCTTCCTTCCTTCCCTTTTGTCTTTCCTTTCTTTTTCTTTCTCTTCTCTTTCCCTTCCTTCATCCCTCCCTTCCCTCCCTTGTGTCTTTTCCTCCTTCCCTCTTTCCTCCCTCCTTCCCTGTCTTCCTCTTTCTCCTTCCATCCTTCCTGTCCTCCCATTTGTCCTTCCTTTTCTCTCTCTTTCCTTCCTCCTTCCATCACTGGGCAGCCAGTCCTCCTAGCAGGGAGTGCTAGCATGCGGCCTCCAAGTTACAAAGTTTTCCCATGACTGCTTTAGAAAAAGGGCTGGCAAAACCACTTTTCGGTATGCCCTGAAGACCCTATGAAATTTATGGAGCTACCATAGGTTGATAGGCAACACATAACACACGCAGGTAAAGGATTATTCTTCTGGTGTAACTGGAATGTAGTTCCTACTACGGTAATTACAGCATATGTAACCAAGAACAATGCAACACCTAGGGCTGCATTTCACCTACTCTTGCTGTGAAGCGGAGTCATCAGGAACTGCAGAATGTGGCTAGTGAGTATACAATATACCATACTCAGGTGCTACTTGCTGCCTATGCAAACATCTCCTTGTCAAACAATGGTACTGTTCCTCTAGTGTGCTTTGTTTTATTCCTGGCACATTCAACAGGCTGCTGGCCTGACAGGGATGATTGAAAACCATGGCGACATCAGGCCTACTGTCTTGTGTGTTGCAGTCAATGTGCCAAACAATTTCTGAGAACATTTTGAAAACCTTGCCAAGTGTTAAGCCGTGTGCTAGAGTTTCCTGTTTGAAACAGGTAAGGAAGCATTTTAAAAGGGTTGGCTAAACTTGGATAATGTTCATGATGACAAAGTCTTCCCCTCTAGCAGCTTCAAGACATAACTTGCTACTAGGTACAATCTCCTCTAGCTACATGACACAAAATAAATGTTACTTTCTCCCCCCCCCCCCATCTCACGGGTTTAGAGCCTTAAAAAGTCCCCAGGTGGCTTGTTTCATGGGGGATTCTGGGAATTAATGTCTCCCAAAATCATCATTTCTAAATGTTGGGTTTTACATGCCCTCCAACATTTCATAGGTGAAAACTGGGACACATGTGGCCAAGCAGAATCAGAGTGCTGTCAAAATGTCAAAAGTTACTAAGGAAAACAAAACCCATAAGCCAAGAGGCTTCAGCAGATTTTGCCTAAGTCAACTGGGAAGGACAAGACTTCTCCCCTTCTCTTCCTTCTTTTCTGTTGAGTTTATTTATTTATTTATTGCATTTCTATACTGCTCTCTCTCACCCTAAGGGGGGCTCAGAACAGTGTAAAACATGGCAAAATTCAACGCCGCCAATATACATAAGCAATCTTTATTTATTTATTTATATTTATTAGGAGCATTTCTATCCTGTCCTTCTCACCTCAGAAAAGGGACTCAAGATGGCTACCAACAGGCACAATTTGGTGCCGAAAATTAAAAACAAAGCATAACATACATTTAGCATACATTAAAACGATTATAAATACATTAAAACAGTTCACCGTTTCACGTCGTCTTCCAAATCAATCCATTGCTGGCAGCTAAAAACAGTCCATTAAAACAATTTATTCTGCAAAAGCTTGATCCCATAACCAGGATTTGGGCTTCTTCTGGAAGGTCATGAGGGGGTGGGCAGATCTGATCTCATTTGGGAGGGAGCTCCACAGTCGAGGGGCCACCACCGTATCTTGTTCCCACCAAACATGATTGCAATAGCGGTGGGACTGAAAGCAGGACCTCTCCAGACGATCTTAAGGTCCATGGGGGTTTGTATAGGGAGATACATTTGGACAGGTAAGCTGGGCCAGAACAATTTACATGACATTAACTAAAATTAATAATATATAAATATGAATTAAACCATCAAAACACTATACATAAAAATATCATATTCGTAAAACAATTAAGTTAATTGAATGAAAACTACTTTTACCATTTGCAGCAATTGAAGTAATCTGAGGATGAAGAGAAAAGCGAAACTGGTGCATGTTTAAAATATCTTTCAAAATACTCTAACTGATGATTATTCAGGACTTTCTCAGTCAAGTGTGGACATTTGGAGGGTATGTTTTCACGGCCTGTCATATTAAAGTGGAAATTCTACTGACCTTGTTAAATATTATCTGAATAAGATAACATTGGCTGCATCTACATCAGGCATGGACAGACTTCAACCCTCCAGGTGTTTTGGACTTCAACTCCCACGATTCCTAACAGTCCTAAATACCTGGAGGGACAAAGTTTGCCCATGTCCGATCTACACTGTAGATTTAATGCAGTTTGGCTCAATTCTATGGAATCATGGAAACTAGAATTTGATGAGGCACCAGCAATGGTTGGCAGGGAAGGTAAAATTGTAACTTTGTAAAATTGAAACTCCCAGAAAGCCATAGTATTGAGCCATGGCATTTAAAGGAATACCAAACTACATTAATTCTAGAGTGTAGATGTTCCCATTGTATTGCAGAAGTGGGCAGCTGTCTATCATTCTTTGAATGACTGTTCACTTGAAGAAACCTCTGCTTTCCATTTGCTGAACTTTGACTCTATGATGTAGGCCAATCATGTTCCACTTGCCATCATTTTCCTCCTATACATTTGCCAACCATTTTACCTTCACATGTGAGAATGAGTATTTTTGTGGCTCCCCTCTGCCAACATGGAAGAAAACCGCAGCACATTTTTGCCCAGTACTTGTATATACCGAAGTGTTTTGGGAAATATTACTGTGCAGAAATACACATGTGTTTTTATTTGCAAAAGGAAACTTTCTGGAAACATATGTGGATGTGTTTGTGCAAACAGAGCTTAGAATAACCGCGTGAAAAATAACTCAGGCTGATTCACACAAAAAGTATGAAGAATACTACAGGATTTGGAAACTTTTCCACTTAGCATTCAAACATACTGAAGTGTTTCAGGAAATGGTGCTGTGAAGAAATGCATGGATTTCTCCCCCACCCTTAGCAATATTGTTTCCAGGGACATGTGATCTTTTCTGTCTTTGCAGCAACCCTCTGATATCTGCAGCTTCATTTATTTACATGTAACAGAATATGTCCTGTCTTGGCATTTTCTAGATCCTTCAGCATGACTCTATGGTTTTCTTGGGTCAGATGTCCTTCATTTCAATATAGTTAGTTATTTTACACACCCTCAAGTCTATGTGCAGGGTCCAGGAATGCATCTCCTATGGCTACGGGCATTTATGATGTCTGGTCTGGAAGGACACAATGAATTACTGCACTGGATGATGCTGACCCTATTGATATCATTGTGGGCAGATTCTCCTGCTGGTGAGTTACAGTACACCAAAGAGTTGTGAGAAGATGCAAAGCAGGTCCCTGTTTTATTCTCATTGTACTGTGACTCAATGGTCACATTGCTCCCTAAAGGGTAGGGGTATGTCTCCACATTGCCATTCTTCCAGAGGAGGCGACATTCCCAGTACAGCTCTACCAAGGGAATTTTAAGGTAGATTTGGGCGGGGTGTGTGTGCATTTTTCATCATGGCAATAGAGCCATAATAATAATAAAAACATGCCTAACAAACAGTTATAAGGTCATTGGATTGTTGTGAGTTTTCCAGGCTGTATGGCCATGTTCAAACAGTTATAAGGTAATTGGATTGTTGTGAGTTTTCCAGGCTGTCTCCTGTTCCGTTTCACCTGCATCTATGACAGTCATCCTCAGAGATTGTGAGGTCTGTTGGAAACTAGGAAAATTGGGTTTTTGTATCTGTGTAGTGTCCAGGGTGGGAGAAAGAACTCTTGACTGTTTGAGTTAGGTGTGAATGTTTCAATTGGCCACTTTGATGAGCATTTAATGGCCTAGCAGTTCCAATGTCTGGCTTCTTACTGCCCAGGGGAATCCTTTGTTGGAAGAGCTGGCCCTGATTGGTTCTTGTCTGGAATGTCCCTGTTTTTGAATGTTGTTCTTTATTTACTGTTATGATTTTAGAGGGTTTTTTTTAGTACTGATAGCTAGATTTTGTTCATTTCCGTGGCTTCTTCCTTTCTGTTGAAATGCTCCACATACTTGTGGATTTCAATAGCTTCTCTGTGTGGTCTGACATGGTGGTTGTTAGAGTGGTCCAGCATTTCTGTGTTCCCATATAATATTCTGTGACCAGGTTGGTTCATCAGGTGCTGACTTGTCTGATTGAGTTATTCTGCTGTGCCTTTCATGTTCCTTGATTTGTGTTTGGGCCTTGCTTGCTGGTCCTTATGTAGACTTGTCCACCGCTGCATGGCCTATGGTAGACTCCTGAAAAGGTGAGAGGATCCCTCTTGTCCTTTGCTGAATGTAGCATTTGTTGGATTTTCTTAGTGGGTCTGTAGATAGTTTGTAGTTTGTGTTTCTTCATCAACTTCCCGATGCAGTCAGTGGTTCTTTTGATGCGTGGTAAGAACACTTTTTTCTCTGGGTGGATCTTAGTCTTTATCTCGTACAAGGTCATAAGACTAGCGAACGGTACTGTAACCAGGATGAAGCCACTAATCCTTTCCGAACTTTTCCAAGTATATATATATATCTGTATAGAGTTGTCTCCTTAAAATTAAGCAGACCAGGCAAAAACTGTGCAAATTCTTGTTTCTGTATTATTCTCCCCAACTGAGTGACAGGAAATGTACAACCCACATAGCTGGCAATTCCCCCCATTCACTTGGAGCGGATTATCAGAGGGCACAGGAGCAACAGCAAAGAATAGACTAAGTACAAACCCTAGACACAACCACATAGGTGCAAAATCCCAAGTATGTTGGAAAAATAAAAATAACAGAGTGAAAGTGGGTGGTTGGGTGGCTGGGGAGTTTTAGGATTCAGAAAATCACTGCAATATTAATATACCAAAGCATTCCAAGACAGCCAGCATGGCATAGTTCAGGGATCCTTAAACATTTTAAACTGAGGGTGGGTTCACAGTAACTCAGACTGTTGGGAGGCCTATTAAACTCAGAACACAGTCTCCAAGAGACAGCGGACGTGAATACGTCTCCATTAATGGACTTCCATATGAGGTACTTGGTAAAAGACTGCACATAAATTTATAGCATCACCAACATAGGGGATTTGATTGTTTAATTGTTTAATTGCAATTGGTGAATGCTGTATTGTATTTTGTGAATGTTATTGCGTAAGGGGATGATAGTGCTGCACTCCCGCAGTTTACACAACGTAAAATCGATTGAGATATAAACAATATTTCTATATGATACACAGATATTTTCTAATGTCATGATATATTGATTAATTAACCCTTCAGTTAGGTTGTGATATTGGAATTATTGGCTGAACTCTGGTTGCAACGGCATGTTAATGCGATAATTAATGTTTTTATTGATGTTTTTATAATATTTTGTACTCATTGTTTTTATTGATTGTATTTGTGGGAGAAGGGCAGAGTAGAAATAAAGTAAATAAATAAACCATGAACAAATTCATATGCACACTGCATATGTCTTATTTGTAGTACAAAAACCATAAAATAACAAGACAGTCTTCAAAATAAAGAACAATTTTAGCCAACAGTATTTCAATGGAAGTGCAGGCTTGTTTTTGGCTGATGAGATAGTCAAGTTAATTAGGATTGTTGTTGTGTGCCTTCAAGTCATTTCAGACTTAGGGCAGCCCTAAGTCTAAAGTTTAGCAGGGGTAGCTAAATGATCTTGGAGGGCCACACCTGACTTGTGGGCTTTAGTTTAGGGACCCCTGGTATTGTGGTTAGGTGCTGTACTGCTGCTCCGGAGGTTAGAGGTGAGTGAATCCCCTGCTTGGTCATGGAACCCCACTGGATGACCTTGTGAACCTCTTGGCCTCAAAGGAATGTAAAGGCATCCTTGTGATAGATTTGCCATAAGTCGGCTCATATTTGCCATAACTAACTACAGCAAGCAATTTCTGACTTGGGTTTTTTATTCCATTATGTTGCTCCCAAATGTGTAGCCAGGGAATGTGTTGTGGTACAGAGACGGCAGTGGCTGAGTCCAGGAGTTAAAAGATAACAAAAGTTTATTTACACATCAAATGGGAGTTGGAATAACAATCTTTGGCTGTACAAAACCCCCAATAATCACAGGAAACCCAAAACCAAAAATGCTGAGAAGAAAAGAACTTAAAAACAAACAGCAGACGTCCTTCTGCGGCGTTCAGTCAAAGGGATGTCCATAAGGCGTAGTCCAACATCAATCCGGGGTCACAGGACAGGAGAATAGCATACAGAAAAGGAGGAGACGTTCCAGAGTCGACAGGAGAGCAGTCACAGTGAAGGTCAAGAGGTACACGGCAGCAGGAGAAATCTGGAAACCAGGAACCAAGACACAGGAACACAGGATACACAAACCAGAATAACAACTCCTTGACCACCGTGAGGGTCAAGCCAAATACTCACTTCTTATATAGCACTATCAATCAGAGTCATCAGAGAACCCGCCCTGCTCCAAAGCAGCAGCATTCCCATTCCCTGCAGCTGTTTTACCATGTCCAGATCTCCAAGCCAGCCAAAGCTCTTCTTGACTTAAAGGGCCCCACTCAGTTTCTGAATGAGAAGATGGCCAGTCCTGATCCGTCTGAAACCCCAGAAATGTACTGTCCCCTGAATCCGCATTGCATACATCTCTCACTTCCTGCACCAATGCTGAATCTAGGTCTGTATCACTTTCTTCTGACTGTAATTCTGCATTCCCTGCAAACCCTTCAAATGTATCAGACTCAGAAGGTTCCCTAAGTAGATGCTGAATCTTTCTCCTCTGTTCTCTGTCTGAGTCAAGGCTTGAGGCACTAACCACTCTCTTTACCCCAGCTGTAGGAGCCTGATCATCCAGAGCCGCACCCCAAACTGAACTACTGCTTGATGTTACTGCCTCAGCACCTTCCTCCATGCTACTTCCTGTAGTAACTGGAGGCTCATTTATAACAGAATGATAGTAGTTGGTGGGGAAAGACATTTATGTCTGCATTCCTTCCTAGGTTGGTCAAATCATAAATTAGGAATACCTTGAAAATTAATTTGAATTATAAATTCTAGGACAAGTTAAACATGAGGCAACAATGTCATGAGGCAGCTTAAAAAGCCAATGGGATTTTGGCTGGCATAAATAGGAGTATAGTGTCTAGATCAGGCGTGGGCAATTGCCGGCCCTCCAGGGGTTTTGGACTTCAACTCCTAGAAACCCTAGCCAGTTTACCATGTTTGGGGCGGCTTATATCAACACCATGATAAAATCACAAACTACAATAGCATTAAAACCACAGAATAAAACAATTCCTAAAAGAAAACACAGTATCAGAAGATAGCATATCACAGGCCTTCCGAAAAGCCTCCATTGACAGCAGAAGGTCCAGGAGAACTCTAAGGCTCTTTACTGAAGACGACGGGCATAGCACCTCGCCGTCCAGGGTCAGAAGCTGGACATCCCTACTGCCCGGACGACCCAGCCAGAGGATCTCTGTATTCGTTGGATTCACCTTCAACCTACTGGCTCGCAGCCATCCAGTAACAGCCTCGAGGCAGAGATGGAAATTATAGGGTACAGTTTCGGGCCTGCCCTCCATCCTCAGAATGAGCAGTGTCATCAACATACTGGTGACATTCCAGCCCAAAGCTACGCACCAGCTGAGCAAGTGGACGCATATAGATGTTAAATAATAGAGGTGAGAGTATAAAACACATATACACAAACTGGGCCACAGCAACACGTAGGAGGGGATGGCTAGTATTTAGATAATTTTGGGATTTGTAGTTCAGGATTCTAACCAAGCCTCTCAGGATTCCATAGGATACTGCTATGGCAGGTAAAGTGATATCAAAGTTTTAGTACTGTGAACAAGACTTCCAGTTTGCATCTGTAGTTGGAATGGGGTGATGGTGGATCTTGTCCTTTCCCTCACTCAGCAAAGTCTCTTATGGCAGGCCTGGAAGGGGAAAAAAAAAGAGACGAAAATTCACAAAGCTCCAACTTGTCATTCATCTATGGCCCAAAGCAAAAAAAAAGACATTTAATCAATTGCTGCTCCTTCCAAGGGCTCTGAAAAGCTTCTCCAGCTCTTTCATAGAAATATTGAAAAGGCTGGTTATTTTCTTGGTAGGAATGCTCCCCCCCCATGCTACCCCCACGAATTTGAAAAAGCAATAAAACAAACAACAGTTCAAGTAAATGAGGGAGCCAATTCTGTCTCTGGGATGGCTTGGCCCCCTAAAGCTATTGATTTCACAGCCTGGAACAGGTGAGTACAAGCAGCTGGGTGAGCGACAATTCCATTTGGACGCAATCCCAGCTTTTCATACGTTCTTCTTTTTCAGCTTTAGCTGTTGTTTCCCAGGTGCAAGAGACTCCGTCTCCCCCCAGTGCCAAATCTCATCAGACTTGTGGTTTGGGAGCCATTAGGAAAGGAAACTGAAGAACATCTGTATGTAATGTGTTGCTTACTTTTTAAGAATTTCATGCTTTTGGGGGCGGGAGAGGGAAGGGAAGCTGCTATTTTTGAAAAAAAATAAGAACATCAAAACCAAAATGCAATATGCTTCTTATTGTTGATGACCAGAGCTTGGGAGGGATATTAAGAATTACCTGGCAGTGAGCTGTAGCATCTCATCAAACTACAAATCTTTAGAGTGAAGCAAATGTTCTTATTGTGGTGGGACTATACAATAGGCCTTTGGTATTTTCTGAGGTTTGTTTCCACAATCTCTTGTGGATACTAAAAGCTGTGGGTGCTGATGTCTCATTAAATACAATAGCATAGGGGTTTTTTTCATGTCAGTAGTGACTTGAGAAACTGCAAGTTGCTTCTGGTGTGAGAGAATTGACCGTCTGCAAGGATGTTGCCCAGGGGATGACCGGATGATTGATATTTTCCCATCCTTGTGGGAGGCTTCTCTCAACCCGCTCACCCCAGATTCACACTTCCGACCTGTCGGTCTTCAGTCCTGCCAGCACAAGGGTTTAATCCATTGCACCACCGGGGGCTCCCAGTGTCACTTATATAAGGTGACAGTATTAAGGTTTGTATTTTGGACCAATTTTTTCAAGCCATGTATGTGTGAATTTGTGTACTTAATCCATGGCTATGGAGGGGCAACAGTGCTTAATGACAATGTAATGTGGTAGAAAGTAATCACCATGCCTGAAATCTCAAGCTGCACCCATTATATCAATTTCTAGTTATGTTGGATCAGGGATGACAAAGCCAACATAATCATTGGGAGTTATAATGCCAAAAGTAACTTTTCCATATTTTATTGTCACTGACCCACTATATATATTATTATGATCACATATACAGTACTAATAATATAATATATTGTATATGCATATAATATTGCTAATAATATTATAATGTAATACAATATAATATTACTAATAATGCAATATAATAATATTCATTATATATTATATATTACAAGTAATATTACAAATAATATTACAGTATAGTGGTATAGTACAATATAGTAATGTATAATGCTATTTTTGTGCTATGCTAATAATAATTTTGTATTTCATATAACTTGTAAGCTGTTCTGAGTCTTCTTCGGGGTGAGAGAGGGCGGGGTATAAATGTAGCAAATAATAAAGAACTTAATTTTACCATGGATACAGGGTAAAATTTCAGGATGGTGCCCCGCATGGTGACGGCTTTCTTTCACATTACACAAGTGTAGCCATTTCCCCCTATCACTCTGATGGTGATGATGACCTGCCATGGCCGCAGCTTCCAGGTTGATGGTTTGGTGAGACACTGGCAGAGAACTCTCAATATCCCTCCCCAAGTTGCCAATCCCAAGATTCAACAGGACTGAAGCATGGCAGTTAAATGTGATATCTATGTGCTATAATTGTGCAATGTTGAAGACACCACGAACTTGATGGGAATGTGATTCCAGGGCCAAAGTAGCCCAGCTCCAGACGTGGGGCAAAGAAGGACAATCTGATCACCTTCACCTTCAGAAGACAGGAAGCACACAATATATGGCTCAATGTGTCCACAGAACTAGTGTGGGTAGATCCTAGGACACTGTGCTATGCTACCTTCATAGCTGTAGAGGAGATAACTTTAAAAATATTCAGACAGTGGTGTCCAGGAGCCAGGATGTCTCTGTTCCTATCCTTCAGTTGCTATTTCTGCCAGCTCAGATTTCCTGTAATATCTGCTGCCAATTACCATACAGTGCACATTTCTATATTGTGCTGGTGTGCTGAGGACATTATTATTTCTGGTACGATCTATATGACCATTATGTCTACAGCTCTCCTATTCTGGCCTCCATTTATTACAAACCCTTAAAAAAACTTCTCTTATAAAACTGTAAGGCACATTGTGTTGTCAAAGGCTTTCATGGCTGGAATCACTGGGTTGCTGTGGGGTTTCCTGGCTGTATGGCCATGTTCCAGAAGCATTCTCACCTGACGTTTCGCCCACATTTATGGTAGGCAACCTCACAACCTCTGAAGATGCCTGCCATGGATGTGGGCGAAACGCCAGGAGATAATGCTTCTGGAACATGGTCATACAGTCTGAAAAATTCACAGCAACCCTGTAAGGTATACTGATGACACTTTCAAGTTTAATGATGATAATCAGTAATGGCTGCTATTATTACATTTATATCCCACATTTTTTCAAAAGATTGAGGAGATATACTGTACATTGTCTTCCCTTTGAAGTAAGTTAGCTGAAGAGATTTCTTGCCCTGGGGTCAATTAGTGAGCTTTGTGGTAGAATGGAGATGTGAAACTATGTCTTCCATGCTGAGTCTAACGCTCTAAGGGTGTTGTTGTTGTTGTTGTTGTTGTTGTTGTGTCCTTAGGTTGATTCTGGCTTATGGTAACGCCCTCGTTGGGCATTTTCCCCCCAAGATCCATTATGAGAAGATTTCCCACTGCATTTCTCTTCAGGCACATCTACACAGTTAAATGAATGCCTTTTGACACCACTTTAACTGGAATTCTTCTGCTGGGAAGTAGCAACCAATAGTGAAAGGACCAAGGCAGTGACATCTCTGGCCCATCCCCTGTTCAAATATCAGCCAGCACACCAACGACCTAAAGCAAGAAATAGTTTTCTAAGATCTACAAGACACTAGCTGGAACACCTCAACAAGCGAGAGTCCAATAGTGGCAGACTAAAACCCAGAACCTCAATCAATGGCTGATATCAAATGAGAGACTCCCTCCTTGGCACCCTGAAGACTGGGCAACTTGGAAGGCGCTGAACTGACTGTGCTCTGGCACGAGAGGCAGAGCCAACCTCAAGAAATGGGGTCACAAAGTGGAGTCAACAACATGCGTGTGTGGAGAAGAGCAAACAACTGACCACCTACTACAATGCAACCTGAGCCCTGCCACATGCACAATGGATGACCTTCTTATAGCAACACCGGAGGCACTCCAAGTGGCCAGCTAATGGTCAAAGGGCATTGGATAGAATGCCAAGTTTGCAAACTTTGTGGGGTTTTTTTTGCTTTTAAATACAATACAATTGTTTGGTTCAGTCCCGATACAATAAATACATAAATTAATAAATAACTGGAATAGTGGGAGTGATAGTTTTACATAGTCTTTAGCTTTCTCTGTCAAAGAGTGCCACAACAAACCACAAATACCAGGATTCTGCAGCATTGAGCCATAGAAGTTAAAGTGCTGCCAGATTGCATTCATTCTACAGTGTAGATGCACCTTTGGGCTTGAAGTATGTGGCTTGCCTAGGGTCAGCCAGTGGGTTTTCATGTGTGAGTGAAGACTTGAACCCTGGCTCCCAAAAATCCTAGTCCAGCATTCAAGACACTAGTGTGCCGTGAGCGATCATCAGGTGTGCCGTGAGCGATCATCAGGTGTGCCGTGGGAAATTGGCACTCTTCCCCCTCCTAGCAGCTCTTTCTCCCTCTTTCCCTCCCCAAAGATCCTCTTCGAAGCAAAGGAAGGGCTCCGCCGAATGCCAGGACCAGGCCCGCCTTGAGGAAGCCTTGAGGAGCCTCGACTCAGCATGGGTCCATACTCTATACGTTTCATAGATCTGTGTGGCCTCTTTCGCTGCCTCCCTCCGCAAAAGCAGAGCACTGGGCGGAAGTGATTGAGTTGGCGTTTTCACGTTGGCTTGGATTTCTCGTGAGAACAGCCGAAGCCGGAAGGTCCACGTCAGTGAATTGGGCAGTGAGCGAACCTGGGAGCATCGGGAGGCTGAAGCATTCACAGGTTTCCAAGAAACAAATTGAGCCTCTCTGCTTGGAAATGTTTGTTTGTTTTACTATTTTACTGGATTTTTCGAGAGTTGCCTCCCCCCCCCCCCCCAGGAACAATTTATAACAGCTTCATGACATCCATAGTTAACTGGAAGCAAGTTTCACTCAGGGTGAAATTTCACATCTGTCTGGAGAACAAGCCCTATGAGGAGCGGCTTGAAGAGCTGGGCATGTTTAGCCTGAAGAAGAGAAGGCTGACAGAAGACATGATAGCCATGTATAAGTATGTGAGAGGAAGTCATATATATGTTGTGTTCATCGAAACAGGCCCAGGTTTCAAACGGAGTGTATAAATACATTTAAAAACATATTAACTATATGTATTACTGTGTTTGTGTGTCATTTTGTGTCATTTTGGTTGGTGGTGTGCCCCAGGATTTTGTAAATGTAAAAAATGTGCCGCGGCTCAAAAAAGGTTGAAAAACACTGCTCTAAACCACACTCGTTCTTCATACTAACCAGTACTTTTGTCAATGATATAACATTTTGCAAGGAGCTGGGATGATGCCAGCAACTATTCTGAAGAGCTGAAAAAGC
Source organism: Anolis apletophallus (assembly GCA_030556195.1). Classification (NCBI taxonomy): domain Eukaryota; kingdom Metazoa; phylum Chordata; class Lepidosauria; order Squamata; family Anolidae; genus Anolis; species Anolis apletophallus. Next base: position 14,612,441 of record JARBWK010000001.1, read on the forward strand.
TATAAGGAAAATGGCAACCAGAGAGCTGTGAAGAGAGCCAATAATAGGGCCTGTTACGGCTCATATATTTCCAGCTGAGAAACAGGAAGCGTGCAGATTGGCTTCCATAATGTAAGCATATTCTTGCTTCTGGATCTGGAATGCTTTCCCATGCAATGTGGGTCAAATGTTGACCCATCTTGCAAATCGGGATATCTGAAGGCACGCTTGAGGTATTTTTTTTCTGCCTAGACTTGTACTTACCCTCTTTTGTGTGTGTTTGTTCGCTTAAACATCTGGTTCCTATTTGACCTGAACAGATGTGTTTCTACTTTCAAAGCATGTCCTGTGCATTCTTTCCTTCAGCGAATGCTAGCAAAAAAAAAAAAAGATTGCACACATTTAAGGTGTCTAGCCTTTTTAAATAAGGAGGAAAAAAAGGGAAGGAAAAGAACACACAAAGTGTTTGTTCGTTTGGACTTCCAAACAACAAAACACCACCAAATTAAATCACCAGTTCATACAAAGGACACCAAATACTTTCACAATGGGTTTGAATTTAGATTTTGGAGAAATCTCCAGGAAAGAGAAATCTATAGACACAGCTATGAACCTTCTGGTGCCTAAATGTGGTGGGACATAGCTGGAAAAATGACGTTCCTAGATTGTTTTTCAGATAATTTTCTAGCAGACGAAGAAAACAATGGCCAGTACATTCAACAAGCTATTTAGTTGAGCATACTATTAAATATACTTAGGTCTTAATGAAGAGTTAGAAAAACAAAATACAAAGAAAGGGGTGGAGGGCAGTATTTCCTCAATATGCCCTAGACCAGGGGTGTTCACACTTTTTCAGCATGTGAGCTACTTATATTACAAACAGGTCAAAATGATCTACCTACCCACTACAAAAATGTGAAACATATAACACAATATCTGCTTTGAACTGGGTTTTCTGAGTCCACACTGCCATATAATCTGATTCAAAGCAGATAACATGGGATTTTAAGGACCTCAGATAACCCAGGCCGGCAGCACTTGGGAGGCGTCGGGAGCCTGCGGGGCGGGACTGAGCCTTCCTCCCGCCCTGCCTGCGGTCTACCAGGATGTCCTACGTGATCTACCAGTAGATCGTGATCTACCTAATGAGCACCCCTGCTCTAGACCCAGAACCACTGCTCCCCAAAGAAGAGTCAAGAAGCGTAGGGCTGTATACACACATAAATGCTCTTCAGGAGCTACACAATGACCACACTATGATTCCATTTGAAATGCAATGGCAACACCATGCAAATGCTGGAATTGACCATTTGATGAAGTACTTGGAAGTCTTTAAGCTAAGGATTCTGAATCCCGCTCTTGTATCTACAAATCTCAGAATTCCATAGAATGAAAACATCACAGTTAAATTGGAATTGTAGTGTTATCATTGGGTACTGTTATAGCAGAGTTGGTACTTTGGGCAGAAGTACAGTCAGAGGAGAGTGATGCACAAGCAAGAGCTTTAGAATAGCTGGCTTTCTGTGCCAGAAATCACGCTGGCATATAAGCCGTAAATGCTGTGCCCTGATTGGTACGCCAAGCGTATGCAGTGATTTGCTAAAGTACATCATGTGTCTTCAATGATAACAAAAGCCTTGATTGGCCAAAGCAGTACAAGGCATGGGTTTGTTTACCTGAATGCTAATAGGATAAGAACTACGCAAGCGCAGAAGGGTCTGCCCCCTCCTTTGCTGGCAGGGAAGAGGCAGAAGCAAATGTTGCGATTTGGGTACAGGCTGACCAGAGCTGCTGATACTGTTCTATGGGAAATGAATTTCTTGCTGCGCCATAGTGTTAAACGAATAGAAGCTGATAATGATATGATGCTAATGAAAGTATTGTGTTTAATTGGATGATGAAATGTGTTCTGAGATACTGGCCAATGGGGTTTTGTAAAGAAGGGCAGGCCAAGATCTGCCGCCATGAGGGGTATATAATGAATGCTCTTAGAATGTATGTTAGGATTTGCCCGGAGCAGCTTGTTCTGTGGGTAAACCCCACCAAGCTGGTGTCCAATTTCAATAAACTTGACTTCACTTTTAAAACAGTCAGTTGTCCGTTCTCTCGTTCCTGTGCCCGCGCGTCCACGTCGCCGTTGGTAAGAAGGTTATCTGCCACCCGGAGTTCTGGGACTCCTAATTTGCTGCTACACTGTGAAAGAGTGTACTAAAGGTACTATTCAGGTATGCAAATGAGCACAATAAACAGAAGTATATCAAATCACAATCTATTAATCATCAAAGTGTCAATACATCAGTATATCAAATACCACAATGGGATACATATAAGGTAGGGGTACAAGTGGATGGACCACTGTGGAGATATCGCAATACAAACAATCTTCATTCAATCATTCAAATGCATCATAGCAATATTATCAAAAGTATAAAGAAGCCATAAACACAGAAAGAAAAATATATCCTTCCTGGTAGTAGAAACAGTTCCAAGTGTATCAAATGAATCCCATAATGGGTACCAATGAACTGTTGTAGTGGGAGGATCCCAGGATGTTTCGTGTCAAGCAGGGAGGCAAGTATGCGGCAGGTGACGCTGAGTGCAACCCAAAGTTCTAGGGCGCCCGCGCGGACATGCGCAGTGGTATGCCGCGGGTGTAGCTGGGCGTTGTAGTCCTGTCGGGGACGCTCAGAAGGCCGAACTAAGTGGTGCGCATGCGCGGGGAAGCGCTCAATGGCGGCCCGCAGGGGTTGATGGTGGGGGTTCGGGAAGATGTTAAGGGCGTCCGTGTAGTGAAGTGGCAAGTGCCAGGAATGAAGAGTAGGGGTCCACTGTTCACAGGGTAGGTGAAAGCAGAGGACTGAAGGTTGCCTGACGGCGGGAGCTCTCTCCAAAGCCGGCTGAGGGCCGTTTCGTCATATAGACTTCTTCAGAGGCTTAAGTATAGGCGTCCTCAGTAGTAATAAATCTATATAATAGCAATAATAACAGTATAAGGACCAGAATGAACGGTGAATAAAAGCATGAGAGTATCAAAAAGTAGGAGGTAATTACCATTAGGAGTTGTCCAAACTGCATGGAGGACGGACCATTCCATCAGCGGATAATGGCAAAGGGAGGAGGTCACTGTTGGGCTTTATATAGGGTTTGGCTAGGAAAGATTTTAAAGGGGCACCATCTTGGAACTGTTTCTGCTACCAGGAAGGATATACTTTTCTTTCCGTGTTTATGGCTTCTTTATACTTTTGATAATATTGCTATGATGCATTTGAATGATTGAATGAACATTGTTTGTATTGCGATATCTCCACAGTGGTCCATCCACTTGTACCCCTACCTTATATGTATCCCATTGTGGTATTTGATATACTGATGTATTGACACTTTGATGATTAATAGATTGTGATTTGATATACTTCTGTTTATTGTGCTCATTTGCATACCTGAATAGTACCTTTAGTACATATACTACGGTGCTGCCCCCTGTCTTTTCTTACTGTGAAAGGGTCTCAAGAAACATTTACACATAAAACAGAGGTTGCTCTTTTTGCCAGATTTAGTCAGATACAGCTATCCATGTGTAAAAAACACTGGGATCACCCTGGAGTTTACTGCAAACTCTGGACTACCCCGCAGCATGTGCCCTTATGTTATATGAATCTGAAATAGAAAAGGGCCAGCTTTAGCATAGCAGGTTAATCACCAGCTGCAATTTCAGTACATCTTGCCAACCAAAAGTTTGACAGTTCGAAGCCAGGTCAGGGTGAGCTCCCGACCTTCAGTACAGCCCCCCACCTAGCAGATCGAAAACAGCAATGCAAATAGATCAATAGGAACCGCATTAGGTGTGTGTGTGTATGGGGGGGGGAGGGTATTTTAGGTACAGAGTTTTGGAGGAACGTTTACAAACAAAGAAAGCTCTTTGGCAAGGAGATTGAACGACAGCACCCCCCTGTGGCCGGAACCGAGCACAGCCTCCAAAAGATGCCAAATGATTAGAAAAAGCCTAAATATACCTCTATCTGCTGTTTGTCTTGTCATTGTATAATCAGCATTGAATGTTTGCCTTATATGTGTTCTGTGATCCATGCTGAGTCCTCTTTGGAGTGAGAAGGGCAGAATATAAGTACTGCAAATTAAATAAATAAATAAATGAAAGGGGACGGCACAGAATGGGTATAATGGTGCTCCTGGATGCTTCACTCCGAGGGTTAAGGAGCAGCACAACAGCTTCTGATAAAGGCACCAGCAATGTGTCAGAGCCACATGACTTTGACGCTTCTCTGACAATCACACAACTTTTAATGTAGAACCAATTAATCATCTACATTTCCTAATATGTCTACAAAGTCTTACCAGGGAGAGCTCCTTTCAGGAGCTAGCAAAGTGGAATGCAAACAAAACTTCAAAGGCAATTGGACTTCTGTAACTTAGAGGAGGGACAAACCTCTGTTGAAAACGATATTCCCTGTTTTGATACAATGGACATATCTCAAAGCAAGGTCTACAGATAAACTTAGAGGAAGTGCTTGAAGGTCTCCTTGGATATGAGATGTCAACAAAAGGACTTTAAATACTCTTTATTCTTTATACAGTGGTTCCCAATCTTGGGGCCTCCAGGTGTTTTGGACTTCAGCTCCCACAATTTCTTGAAGTCCAAAACACCAGGAGTCCTGAAGGTTGGGAACCACAGTAGAACTTACTCCAAAGTAACTATTTCTTTAAAAAGATACTTCAACTGTTACTTAAAAGAAGGAATGTATTGCCATTTCTTAGATGAGCGAAGAGACAAGACAATGTGCAAACATTTCCATGAACACTGGTTATACATTCTCCTCAAATTTGTTGTTGCTGTTAACTGCTATCAAGACAATGTCCATTTATGGCAGTCCATGACTGAACAACCTCCAAGTCACCCTGTCATCAACAGTCCTGCTTAGGCCTTGCAGGCTCAGAGTCATGGCTTCCTGGACTGACTATCTAGAATGGGGTCTTTCCTCTTTTCCTGCTGTTTTCTCCCTTACCAAGCAATGTTGTATTTTCTGGGGGAGTCAAATCATTACATAATATGGCCAAAATATGACAATCTTACTTTAGTAACCTTGGCCGCTGGGGGAGCTCAGTCTTGGTTTGCTCTAAGACCCATTGATTTGTCTTTTTAGCAGTGTATCTGGCACCAAATTTCAAATGGGCTGATAGTCTTCTTCTTCTGCTGTCCTATAGATATGTGTGACATTTGTGCAACCATACCTTCCATTCTTTCATAGCAGATCGAAATGAGAATGTGAGCTGAAGAATCCCCCCAAATATTAAAACATTATTGTATGTTGGGTAAAAGAAAACTGTGATAACACTGCCTAAGGAGCCTTCACTTAAAAGGAAGCCATCTGAATCCATTGTGACTTATGACTAACACCTTTGTATAAAAGGGGAAGGGATGGGGCAGGGGTCAGTCCATAGTACATTAAGGAAATAGAGATTTGCATTTGAATGTGACTGCTAGTGAATGAAAGAAATATTACTCTAAAGAAATATATGTCAAGAATACTGGAAACAAATCATCTTATTTATCCCACCGATCAGTAAATGTGGAGTACTGGATCAATCTTCCTATAGTGCCATCTAATGCCAAATGTGAACTTGTTTCAAATACCACTTTTATGGCACCCGATTTGTCAATATATAACTAAAACACCTACTTCCTTATTTTTACAATCTGTTCCCTGTTACTAAGACACTTTGGACTTGACTGGACTGACAATGTGTTCTGCTTGATGGCTTTAATTAACTATTGTTGTATGTATTGGTTTTTAATGTAATGATTTAATGCTTTTTAATGATGTTGATTATATGGTGTATTTTTATATTGTACTAGCTGAGGACCCGCGGTGCCCGGGTTATTTGAGGAAGGCATTGTGTGCCAAGGTTGGTTCCTATTAGATGTTTATGTGGCTTGCAGTGGTCACAGGAACTTAGTGAAGGTACTGCGAGTGCCATTGGCCATGGTCCATCCCCCCCCCCCAAACAGCACCAAAATGTAGAGTAGGTCATGGGGGCTGTGTGTGTCACATTTGGTCTTGATCATTCTCTGGATGAGGATTGCAGTGGTCTCTGGAAGTGAGGGAAGGTACTGGAGGTCTCATCATCCATGGTCCCCCGTTGAGTTGGGAGTAAAATAGTGGGGAAAGATGGAGTGCGGAAGCAGAAGAGTGACAATTATTTTTTCACTTTTATAGAAATGCCCATTAGGATTTTATTTTTATCTTTTCCACTATTTACTATTCTAGAGTACATGGGAGAAAAGTCCCAACACTCGCCATAGGTATATTACTGCTATAGTTGGGTTGAAATCATCAAAATACGCTGTAATCCAGCTGCAACTGGAGCTGTTGCTCTCATGCTGTTGGGTTTCTCCATTTCCAGGATGCTTGAGTCTGCTCACTTCCAACCCAAACAAGCAAAGTATGCATCCTGTGCCCACAATTATTCTCCCTCCTCCCACTCTGTTTGTCTCTCTCAAACACCCCCTCAGCAGGGGAATTGTCCAAACCTTGCACGATTGACCTACTTCTAGAACTTTTGCTCCCTGTTGTGCTTGATCTTGTTGCTGCCACTGTGCTATCTGCACCTCATTCACATGCATCCTCCATCTCTTCATCAGCATTTTTGGTTCTGTTACCCATTATGGGCTCTGTGGACAACAGACCAATGAAATGGACCAGAGTCCACTTATTTTATAAAGTGCTTTTTCTCAGTTATGACATTATGTAACTTTTTATTCCATTCCATTATCACTGATAGTAAATACATATCTGGTTGAGCACTTTCAATACCACAACTTGTTTCAATTGCACAATTTACCTTATTTATACCCTGCCTTTCTCTAACCCAAGGGAGACTCAAGATGGCTTACAATCGCACCTCCATGGTGCTTTAAAACATACAAACAGTTAAAAGCATAAGTTAAAATTAAGCATAAAAGCATAGTTTAAAAATACATTCAGTAAATGATGTCATCCAACATCAGAGTCTCATACCATTCTGAAGTCAAATACACATTTCCATATTAAACATTCCTGTGGTGCTCTATTTTGGGGAGCTACTATTGTTCCTTGTTTATTTTTAGTGCAATTGCACAATTCCAGTTATTTTTAAAAGACAAACATACCTATATAGACTATAAAACAAAAGGAACATGGCCAGACTGGGAATAGCAAGGAAGAGTGGGGAGAGGAAAGGAATCTTGTCCCTTGAAGTTGCTTTACTGTCAGCATAGAAATGGAAGGGATCCTCTAAATCAGTGGTTCCCAACATCTGGTCCATGGACCACCAGTGGTCCACAAGAATGAAAATATAGTCGGGGAATGATAAAAAAGGAACTGCAGAAAATGTTAACTTGTACACTCGAGAGAAAACCAGAGATTTTCCTGCTAGGAATCCTAGATGAGATTGTTCCAATGATGGAGAAAAAGATAATTTTAATAGGTATAACAGCGGCCAGGATTCTCCTAGCAAAGAACTGGAAATCCAAATTAGTCCCGACCAAAGAGGAATGGTTTATAAAGGTAGTGGAAACAATCCAACTAGAATGGTTAACCGAGAAACTAAGAACCAAAAATAAAACCAGGTTGGAAAAATCAGATTGGGGGGCGGTACGCCAATACTGCAGGATGGAGTACAATGTGGATCTGATTCTAGACTAAATGTGATGTCATGCTCTTCTCTTTCTCTATACAGGCAGTTTATGGGGATTTTCAGCAAGGCAAGGCGAGAAGGGAGACAAGACAATATGAGAAAATTCCTGTTCTCCATTCCATTCTTTTCACATACTTCTCACACACACTTACCTCTCTTAGGTAGTTACTTTTCCTTTCCTTTTCGAGCAACTCTTGCTCACTCAGCAACCGTTGTATCTCTTGTCCTTTTTGTTGTTTGTAAATTTGTCTATGTCTTTTAATGGAAAACTAATAAAGACTCATTTTTTAAAAAAAGAATGAAAATATAGTCCACGGACTCACTATTACTATAGAGTTGCCTCAAAATCACATGGCAATGACAGCTACTGGTTTTGTGAAACCCTCTTATAGTGCCGAGGCAACGGGGATGTCAGGAGGGAAGAAGCTGACTACCCACTTAAGATTGCTTCTGCCACATCAACTCTAGATTATTAAATATGGTTTTCTGTGGGTGATCCAGCTACTGGATGAGATATGTTCTGTATCAGAAACTAGAGCTGATGTGGTACAATTTTTGGAATCAGCACCCCAAATAACCAAACTGAATCTAAAGTTCACCAAAAACCGATTCATAACCCTTTTGGGTTTGAGTCTGCTTTGAGTCCCCCACTGGTTCGAATGTTGGAGCGTGGTCCCTGGTCAAAGTAATCCCTGGTCAAGTAGTTCCTGGTCAAAAAAAGGTTGTGAACCACTGCTCTCAACTAAGATAGATTATTTATTTATTTATTATTCAAATTTGTGAGTCGCCACTCCTAGGTGTCTCGGGGCGACTTACACCTAAATTCAGGATTAAAAACAGAATAAAAACACCATAAAACACAAAAAAACACAGTAAGATACAATAAGTACGATACACAGCAAGCCGGTGGCACAGGTACAGTATGTGTAACTACATCGGCATACACAGTGCAAGGAGGCGGAGTAGCCTACAAATCTCAGCATTAATACCCAAAGGCCTGTCGAAACAGGAGGGTTTTGCACGCCTTCCAGAATGCCACTAAGTCTGTAAGGGCACGGACTCCGGAAGGCAGTGCGTTCCACAGGGTGGCGGCAATTATTGAGAAGGCCCTCCTTCTTGTGGCCGTCAGATGGTATATTTTAATGCCGGGCACCTCTAGAAGTTGACCCACCTCTGAACGTAGTGGCCTAGCGGGACAGTATGGGATAAAGTGGTCCCTAAGGTACACTGGCCCCAGACCGTTCAAGGCCTTAAAGGTCAGTACCAGCACTTTGAAGGTGATCCGGTGTTCCACTGGTAACCAGTGCAGCTCCCGCAAGACAGGTGTTATGTGGCTGGTCATCACGACGCCAGCCAACAGTCTAGCTGCCGCATTCTGGACCAGCTTCACCGACAAAGGAAGGCCAACGATGACAGAATTTTGTGGAATTGGGCGCTATTGACAACTTTTACCATTAAATGCTAGGAACAAGAGATTTTTGGGGAGGAGGCAGACTGGCAGTGGTTGCACATGACTGCAATGCAAGTTTGACTGCCTTGTGAAATAAAGTCCTTAGTCTCAGAGGTGCTACAAGATTCTTCTCTATCTTTTCAACAGGATCATTGCAGATGGTACTTTGAAGGCAATGCAACAAAAGAAATGCCTTAACTAAAAACAGATTTCAAACCAAAGATTGGACCTACTCACGCATATACATGTTTACATGGAACACAGCTCCAGAATCCCCAGGCCAGCATGACTACTTGTAATGTTAGCTGAGCAATTATAAAAGTAGTTGTCTTCCAAAGTAACTTTTCCCTAAAAAATATTTGTTTCAAATGTGGTGGCGCTGGTTATATTAAGCTCTTTTGTAACAAACAAACATACAAAACCCTCACAGCAAGTGCTGCTAGTGGAAGGAACCAGCTGTGTTTTGCTAATTCATTATGCTGGAGTTTTAAATGTTCTTGCTCAGTTTGCCAACAGTTCTTTCTGAAGCTGTCCCCTTGCTTCCCGGGGTCCTTGAAGTGGTTTTTCCAGTTATTTAGAGTCAGCTGATGACAATGTCTTATTATTGCCAGGGAAGCAGAATCTTCCCTGGCAATAATAAGACATGCAAAAGATTTCTGCCTCCTTCTAACTTATATAAAGCCACTGGAGAAACTGGAACCAGATTTCAAAAATATGCCTCTGTGTGTCGGTGTCAGAGGCCTGAACACTTTAAAGACTAGCAACTCCGAAGTGTGAGGACAAGAAGAGAGGCCCTGCAAGAAAGATTGCTTCATACTCTTCCCACATTGTGATTCATTTGCTCCAATCCATCACTGATTTATCATGCTCATCTGCTAAGGCCTTCAAAGCCATCTATACATCTGCTTCAGCCATTCACAGTCACAGTGAGAAATGAAAGGGAAGGATGAAGCAGGGAGAACATGTCCCCGGTTCCATTAATGTCAATGAAGGTAGGCGGAATAAAAGACAAGGGAGAGGAGTGGGAAATCCTCAGCTAACCGTCAGCAGAAGAAAGTGTCTACTGAAGTGGAAAAGTCAGGAATTTGGGGATCTAGCTGGAGAATGCGAATGCAAAGAAAAGTCCAACCTGTTCAAACAACCCCTCTCAAATACCACAGTAATCTGATTTGTGTGCAAATGGGAATAAACCACTAATGTGCTTTGGAAAATGCATTAAAAAATATAAATTCAGATAACTGAATTTGCATCCAAGAAACAGGCCGTCTTGAGATGTTCCAAAAATTATTATTTTCAAAGCATTAATAGCATCTATACCCTAAAGCAGAACAGGGGCCATTTTCTGGTGTATTCTAAAACTCAGTCACTCAAGGTTTTGTAACCCCAGTTGATGTGGGAATCGGCCCAAGGGCTACAATCCAAGAGCAGTTAAAATAGGAGTGTTTTGATTTGAATTGGCGATGTCTGCTTGACTCTAATGGGCCTCGTAGCTTTGATTTCAGACACCATAAATGGTTGGTTTATGAACTAGCTGGTGTCATAATTTGTGACCTGTGGTCTCCGTAGGTACTCTTGAAATCTTATAAAATAAACTTCTGAAAGGCTTTCACAGATCTGAATCTGGATGCTATTACTTCATTGTTTCTTAAAATCCTTGTTGCCCTTACAAAAGGGACTGCTTTGCTCTCTTGCAACATAATTCAGGGTCAAACAAGACGATACATTTATCATGTTATCCCAGAGGTGCTCCCTCCATATAAGGATAAAATCATCTGTTTGTCATATCACGTTATTTTCCACACCCATATATCTTGCATTTAACAGGCTTTGTTCTACGATTGGTCATGGGAAGGTAAACACAAGTTTAACTCCTAAGTCTGATTGCCAAGGCATGCATCTCCAAGGGTATTGTTTCATGAGAATGAAAACAATCACAGGAAATACATGTTACCCATAGTGTCTAAAGAAGAAGAAACAATGATGTGAGGGAATGACAGTAATTCTCATAAGTCATAATGACTTGTAGATTCCCAACACACAAATGTACTCATGTGAGCGCACACAATTAACTCAAGGCAGTATTTCTCAACCTTTCTAATGCTGCGACCTCCTAATATCATTCCTCATGTTGTGGTGACCCCCAACCATAACATTATTTTCGTTTCTACTGCATAATTGTAATTTTGCTATTGTTATGAATTGTAATGTAAATATCTGATATGCAGGATGTATTTTTATTCATTGGATGAAATTTGGCACAAATATGCGATATGCCCAAACTTGAACACTGGTAGGTGGGGGGAGGGGGGGATTGATTTTGTCATTTAGGAGTTGTAGTTGCTGGGATTTATAGTTCACCTACAATCAAAGAACATTCTGAACTCCACCAATGATGGGATCCAATCAAATTTAGCACAAAGAACTCCCATGACCAACAGAAAATACTGGAAGGGTTTGGCGGACATTAACCTTGAGTTTTGGAGTTGTAGTTCACCTACATCCAGAGAGCACTGTGGACTCAAACAATGATGGATCTGGACCAAACCTGGCACAAATACTCAATATGCCCGAATATGAACACTGGTGGTGTTTGGGGGAAATAGACCTTGAGATCTGGGAGTTGTAGTTGCTGGGATTTATAGTTCATCTACAATCAAAGAGCATTCTTTACCCCAGAAATGATAGAATTGGGTCAAACTTCTCACACAGAACCTCCATGACTTGAAGGGATTTGCTGGCGCGAGCCTCCCTCCAGCATTACACACTCTCATCTGCCCTCACACATGCTCCATGCTGCCATGCACCAAGCAGCCTGCTTTCCCCTCCCTGATTGGAGTTTCAGAAATAACCCTCCCCTTGACTGAGAGGCCAGTCAATCACAGGGGAGGACAATTTTTGGTGGGAGGATTCGCTGTTTCCAAAGAGGAAGAGGACAGGGAGAGAGGTCTTCAGCCTTCTCTGCCAAAGGAGTTCCTAAGACCATCAGAAATATATGTTTTCTGGTGGTCTTTGGGGACTCCTCTGAAACCCCCTCACAACCCACCCCAGGGGTCCCAACCCCCAGGTTGAGAAATGCCAACTTAGGGTGATCTACTAGGAAAAGATATATATTCTGTGGAGACATAAAGAGGAGTCATAGAATTGTCTGAAAATGACACTATGCTCAATTTCCACCAGATATTAACAATAAAGCCATGCTGGAGGACTGAGAGATTCCTAAAGAGGACCTTTCTCTAGGAATCTTTAAGTCCCCTCATATGATTTTTCTGGCAGATGTTGACCATAGAGCTATGCTAGAGGACCTAGACAGAGAGGTATCAAAATGGTTTTATTTTTATTCGTTTTCTCCATTTTTGTGCCTCTAACCCTGCCTGGTGTATGTGGAGGATTGACAATAATGTTGACGAACAAAAATTATATTTAATGAAAAGGTTTCATATATTTTTAAAATAAATCCACCAAGCAAGGTTTTTGAGGCATTTAATTCTTTGTCTTTAACTTTATTTCGAATGTGTTGAATCAAAAGGTCAATGTTGCATAGACTGTGTTTGTTCTCCGTTGCCTTGCAGGAGGGGTTAAGACATCAAAGAGTACACACAACATTCTTGGCTTTGGAGACTCTGGAGTGCTTTACAGTCCTCCAAATACTGCTGTCCTTATGTCTGGCACAGCTTGTCTATCCACATCCTTGCATGGGAGGCAGATGGAGCCGGCAGCAGAACTGCAAAGGTTTTGAGGGCCTTGGCTGATGCAAGATGCGTCTGACGGAGCTGAAGGGAATCATCTGATGGAGCTGAAAGAACAGGATGCAGCTGCTTCACAAACCAGTGTTTGATCTGAACAGAACACAAGATCTAAAACCTGTATTAGAAGAGGGCCTGCCCAATGATCCTGGCATTTAAGGAGATCATGGACCATATGTACAAAACTAGTAAAATGATCCTGAAAGTGTCTGAAAAAAGCATCCCACCCCTATGTCCAATACAGAATACTCCTGGGCTTCCAATGCACATTTTGGAGCTCTTTTACTAGCAAATGAGATTGCTTTTGGAAAACCTGAATCTCCAAAAACTTTGGAGAAAAATGGCATTCACAACCATTTGAAAATCATAACCTTTAGTAAAAGTACGATCTTCCAGAGAAGAGCTTAAGACTCGTTTGAGTGAATTTCTCTTTAGTGGTAAATATCCACTTGTATTCATGCAAGGCAAATTAGGTTTCTCAGCCATTAGACCAGGGGTACCCACACTTTTTCAGCATGCGAGCTACTTTTAAAAAAACCAAGTCAAAAAGATCGACCTACCTTCCGTGCGGTGCACTTTTTGTGTGTACGCAATTTCTGCGCGCGCCGCTCCTCCCGCATGCCACTCCTCCCGTGGGGCATTGCGGGAACAAGGAAATGTGAGGCGGGGCTTCCGAAGGACTCGCCTTGCGCTCCCTTGTTCCCGCTGCCGGTTCCTCCCGCGGGGCATTGCGGGAACGAAGGAACGCGAGGCGGGGCTTCCGGAGGACCCGCCTCATGCTCCCTTGTTCCCGATGCCGACTCTCACTGCGGGGCATTGCGGGAACGAGGGAACGCGAGGCAGGGCTTCCAAAGACCCCATCTCGTGCTCCCTCGTTCCCGCTGCCGGCTCCTCCCGCGGAGCATTGCGGGATCAAGGAAATGTGAGGTGGGGCCTCCAGAGGCCCCACCTCATGCTCCCTCGTTCCCGCAATGCCCCGTGGAAGTGCCCCATCCGGCTGCGATCTACCTCCTTTAGCCCCGCGATCGACTGGTCAATCGCGATCGACCTCATGGGCAGCCCTGCATTAGACTGATATACCTGGTTATCTCTTTGAACTATTAGGAATAAAGATTATGCCAATGCACAAAATATGTATCAGATCTTCAGAAATGTTATTTCAGGCTCCTTCCACACAGCTGAATAAAATGCCACTTTTTCTGCTTTGAACTGGAATATATGGCAGTGTGGACTCAGATATCCCAGTTCAAAGCAGATATTGTGGGATTTTCTTCCATGATATTTTGGGTTATATGGCTGTGTGGAAGGGCCCTCAGTTGCCCAAAAACATTTAGGTAAAGGTAAAGGTTGTCCCCTGACATTAAGTCCAGTCGTATCCGACTCTGGGGGTTGGTGCTCACCTCCATTTCTAAACCGAAGAGCCGCCATTGTCCGTAGACACCTCCAAGGTCATGTGGCCGGCATAACTGCATGGAACGCCAGTACCTTCCTGCCAGAGTGATACCTATTGATCTACTCACATTTGCGTGTTTTCGAACTGCTAGGTTGGCAGAAGCTGGGACTGACAGCAGAAGCTCATGCTACTCCCCCATAAAATATATTTGGTTTTAAATCATGCTCTCAAGGGACAAAAATAGAGGAGACATCATTAAAAATAATGAAATAACATATTTAGCATACAGGTACATTGTTTATCAGTTGAAAGTTTAAACAGTAAGTCCTCTAAGGCAGGGCTGTCCAACTGGTGGCCCGCGGGCCGTATATGGCCCCCAGCCCCTTCCCCCCAGTCCCCTACCCTCCTGCAAGATATCTGCTTTTTAAGATTAAAAAAATATTTATTATTTTTTGAATATTTTTTGAATATTTTTTGAATATTTGTTGAATATTTTTTGAATATTTTTTGAATATTTTTTTGAATATTTTTTATTTATTTTTTGTGGCAGGGGGGTGAAGGGTGGGGCGGGGCAGGGAGGAGGAGCAGGCTCCCTTCCTCCTCCTTCTACTTCCCTCCCTCCCCCCTCTCTCCCTCCCTCCTTCTCTCTCTCTTTCCCCTATCATTCCTTCCCCCTTCCACCACCTGAACAAAAGAGGGAAGGAGAGAGAGAGTGCACCGAGTGAGAGGGGGCGTGGCCAGAGCGAAAAGGGGCGGGGCCAAGTTTGGAGCATGCGGGGGGGTGCTCATCCATTCCCTTTCCGGCTTCCTCCTCTTCTGAGGATTCGTGCCAAGTTTGGTCCTGATCCATCATTATTTGAGTCCACAGTGCTCTCTGGATGGAGGAGAACTACAACTCCCAAACTCAAGGTTCAGTACTTTCTGTTGCTCTCATGGGAGTTTAGTCTGCCAAGTTTGATTCAACATGGCTGAGGAATGCTTTGATTGTATTTTCCCCTTATGGCAGAAGGAGGTAGGACTGGATGGCCCTTGGAGGTCTCCTATTCTAGGAACCCATTGTAATTAATATTAATATTATTATTATTATTATCATCATCAGAGGCTGAATGGCCATCTGTGAGGAATGCTTTGATTGTGTTTTCCCCTTATGGCAGAAGGAGATTGGACTGGATGGCCCTTGATGGCCCTTGGAGGTCTCTTACTCCAGGAACCTGTTGTTGTTGTTATTATTATTATTATTAGCAGAGGCAGAATGAATATTATGCCTTATCATTCAGGCTTATAGGCCTGTGTGGAAGGGCCCTGGCTTCTTATTTGACTTCCTTTCCACACATCTGAATAAAATCTCATGTTATTTGCTTTAAACCAGATTATATGAGTGTGGACTCCGATAATCCAGTTCAAAGCAGGTATTCTGGGTTATATGGCTGTGTGAAGGGCCCTGAGTCCACATTGCAATATAATCCAGTTCAAAGCAGGGACTGGGACTTGAGACTGGGATTTTGGTGTTCATCTCTATCGCCAAGTCAAAGCCCCGGTGTCATCCACAGACACCTCCAAGGTGTGGAGGGGGCGTAGCCGGGGAGGGGGTGGAGCTGGGGGTGGGGCAGGCTGGAGCCAGGGAGGGGGTGGAGCTTGGGGCGGGGCAGGGGTGGAGCCGGGGAGGGGGCTGAGCCGGGGGCAGAGGCAGACCCTTCGGCCCCCCAGGTCATCAGTAACCGGAATTCCGGCCACAGGTCCGGTAGAAGTTGGACAGCCCTGCTCTAAGGCATTCTGTTTCAGGGCCCTTCCACACAGCCCTAGATCTCAGAATATCAAGGCAGAAAATCCCACAATATCTGCTTTGAACTGGGTTATCTGAGTCCTCACTGCCATATATTCCAGTTCAAAGCTGTGTGGAAGGAGCCTCAGTCTCCATTTTAGTGTTCAGTCAATACTGACTGTTCACAAAAGTGGAGTCTCAGTCTGAATATTCCCAGATCTGATCACACTTCCCACAGCCATTCCCACAACCTCAAACAACATAGAGTTAAGGGAAAATTGCAAACCAAATCATACACATGTAATACAGTAAGCAATCTGAATTATATACGTAACAAATAACTCGTATAGGAGTCTTGTAGAAGGCTGCTGTTTCCAACAATTGCAAGCAGGTTTCCTTCTGTTCTGTTTTCTATGTATAATGTATTCAAATGAAGCAGTGTGTCATTGCAGATACAAATCCATAAGCGAATGAAGGGCTTCTCACAGTGCATGCTTATTTATGCTCATAGTTATACTCAGTTTTTCCATGGACACTTTAAGTAAACCTGGATGACAATAAATTAAACCACACCATTTTGTAACACAGAGGCTGGGATGATTTTTTTCCTCCTCCCGAGGGAATGTTTTTTAATTAGCTCAGTATGCAGAATCTCTAACTGAGTTCAAGCTCAAGCTCTTGTTTGCCAGGCCATTTTTCCATAAAGCTGGGAGCTACAACATTAGTTAGTTATTAGTTTTATTTTTTTTAATTTCTTTCTCTCTCCCTTCAGTGCCAATGCAAATTAAAACATCAATTCATTATAGCACAGTTCGACTTTGAAAAGTAGAAATAAGGATAGCACTTATCCATATGGCAACTAATCAACAAGAGTCAAGTGCCAACTTTAAGTTTTATTTGGCATATACTTCAATAGATTTAAGTCTATCTCTTCAACTGGAGCCTGATAGTATCTTTTGCTTGCTCTCCATTCATTCCTGTACTGTTCTAAGGTGAAGTCTTTGCCAACTTGAAGCTAGTTTTTTGAAAACAGAATTATGATCCTTGCCAGTTACCATTATATGGAGTCAATCCAGACAAATAAGATTTCCCCCCTTGGGAAATATCAGATGAGTTATAGCAGAAACAAGGTCCTCGGGAAGGAGTGACGATGACAGTCCCTACAAATAGGCAGCCTTCCAAGGTCACTTGGAGGGTTTATGGAGTTTGGGGAAGGTGGGTTTTTTTTTTTTGCGATCTGCTGTGGCTATTAATTGCTTCCAAGTCAGCTTCAACTTATGGTGACCTTATGGATGAAAAATCTTTAACATAACCTTTTACTAACAGGCCTACTAAAGTATTGCAGGCTCAGGGCTTTGGCTTCTTTGATCGTGCCTGTCCACCTGTAATGCAGCCCTTTCCTTTACTCACTGCCTTCCACCTTACCAAGCATTATGGTTTTCTTTTAACTTAAAAATATTTACATTCAAAAGGGATCTTAGCTACATGAAATAATATGCCAGTATAACATAGGCAGGAAAATAAAAATTGCAAAACGAGGGAAAAGGTTCGGTTTCCAACCCTGGATGGCGCGACACTAAGTCTGTCGTCATCTGTTAAGAGTCTTGGCATCACTCTAGACTCTCAACTGTCGATGGAGACACACATCTCCATTGTCAGTAGAGTAGCGTTTTTCCATCTCCACCAGGCAAGGAAGCTGGCTCCCTACCTGTCCCGCCACAATCTAGCCACAGTGGTCCAAGCTACGGTCATCTCAAGGCTGGACTACTGTAACGCTCTCTACATTGGTCTTCCTTTGTCGGTGATCCAGAAACTCAAGCTAGTGCAGAACGCTGCAGCTCGGCTGCTGGCAGGCGTTCCAACATGCTGCCACATTACTCCCATCTTACGTGAACTGCACTGGTTCCCAGTTGAATTCCGGATTACCTTCAAAGTGCTGGTATTAACCTTTAAGGCCTTGAATGGTCTGGGGCCTGTGTACCTAAGGGACCGCCTCGCCCTATACTGTCCCACTAGACCACTGCGTTCAGAGTCACATAACCTTCTGGTAATCCCTAGCTGTAAGTCCTTCTACTTGACTTCAACACGGAGGAGAGCTTTCCGTATTATTGCACCAACACTTTGGAATGCGCTCCCTCCAGAAGTCCGTGCTCTTCCTCGCTTGCTCTTCCTTGCTGGTCTTTTGGAAGGCTTGCAAGACTTTGTTATTCCAACAGGCGTTCGGCCTTTAAATTGCAGGCCCTATGCTATTGGAAACTGCAGGCTCTCTGACACCTGCTATTATGTGTGTTCGGATTGTTGTATTGTTTTAGGATTTTTAAATTTATCTTTTAATGTATTTTATATATGCTGTTTTAACCATATTTTACTATGTGTAAGTCGTCCTGAGCCGGATGGGAGTGGCGATGGAGAAATTCAAATAAATAAATAAATAAATAAATAAATAAAATAACCACATTAAGAGTTTCTATAAAAGTGGGCCAAATGTCCAAACATAAATCGATTTGTAAATGTCTCCTATAGCTCATTCTTTCAAATGTTGCAAATGTTGTTGGAGTGTGATGGTAGTTCCTTCCTTGGAGGCTTTTAAACAAAAGCTGGATGACCACCTGACGAGGGTGCTTTGATTGTTCCTTTTCTGCATGGCAAGGGGTTGAACTTGATGGCCCACGTGGTCTCTTCTAATTCTGTTATTCTATGGTTTTATGTTAAATTTTTCATGGGGAAAACTTATCAGTCTTTTAACATTCCTCCTCTGTGGGCCATTTATTAATTTCAAAAAAGAGGCAAATAATTCAGAAGAACTGGGTTTCTGTGAGTTTTCCGGACGATGTAGCCATGTTCCAGAAACATTCTTTCCTGATGTTTTGCCCACATCTATGGCAGGCATCCTCAGAGGTTGTGAGGTCTGTTAGAAACTAGGCAACTGAGGTTTATATATCTGTGGAATGTCCAGGGAGGGAGAAAGAACTCGCGTCTGCTGGACCACTCCAACAACCGCCATGCCGGACTACACAGAGAAGCCATTAAAATCCACAAGCATGTGGGCAATTTCAACAGAAAGGAGAAAATCATTAAAACGGGAATTCCAGACAAGAATAAATCAGGGCCAGCTAACACCTCCCAACAAAGGATCCCCAAGCAGCAACCAGCCAGGCTTTGAAGCTTCAAGGCCATTAAATGTGAATCAAGGTGGCTAATTGCAACATTCACATTTGTCTTAAACAGACAATAATTTGGTTCTTGTAGGTTTTTCAGGCTATATGGCCATGTTCTAGAAGAATTCTCTCCTGACGTTTCTCCTGCATCTGTGGCAAGCATCCTCAGAGGTCACAACCATATAACCTGAAAAACCTATGATAACCCAGTGATTCCAGCCATGAAAGTCTTCAACAAGACAAGAGTTCATTCTCCCACCCTAGACATTCCACAGATACCGTATATTCCAGCGTACTAGATGACTTTTATGCCTAGAAAATCTTATGAAAAGTTGGGGATCGTCTAGTATGTCGGGTACAAATTAAAATAATAAGTTAAAGGGAAAAAAATAAAATCACCCTTAGTGGTGCGGCTTGAGGGAGGGAGGAAGGGAGAAGAAGGGTGGAGGGAGGGAAGGCATGGAGAGGAGGAGTAGCAGCCCGCATTGCCATGGAGACCGGCTGGGGGGTGATGACCCACTAGGCTTTCCCTGCGGCCCCCACCACTCTCTGTTCAAGGACCTCCTCCGCTTATCTCCTCCGAAGGCTTGCCCAGGCCCAAGGAAGTGCCTCCGGATGCTGACCTCTAACACCGCTGGGCGGTGGCATGCCTTGGATGTGCTCCCAGAGGCATGCTGGGAGCAGTAGGATTGAGGGGACTACTGCTCTCAGCATGCCTCTGGATGCAGATCCAAGTCACGCCATCGCCCAGGGCTGCTAGAAGTCATCCAGAGATGCTTCATTTGGCGGAGGCAAGCCCAGTGGCCTTCGGAAGAGGTAAGCGGCGAGAGCGAGGAAGTCCTTGAACAGAGAGTGGTGGGGGTCGTGGGGGCATAGTCTTGGAAGAGGGGGGTAGTCTTAAATGCCGAGTATATCCCTAACTCTGTATTTTATCTTTAAAAGTTGGGGGGTTGCCTTATACCCCCCAGTTGCCTTGTATTCCAGAATATACAGTATATAAACCTCACTTGCCTAGTTTCCAACAGACTTCACAACCTCTGAGGATACCTGTGTTAGATGTGGGCCAAACGTCAGGAGAAAATGCTTATGGAGCATGGCCATACCTCTCAGAAAACTCACAGCACCCCAGTGATTCCAGCCATGAAAGCCTTCGACAACATACGTTCAGAAGAACATGCATGTCCTGAATTATCAAGGAACTTTTCAAAACCTTCCGAAAACGAAATGTACTCCTGTGATTACATCTTTCCAAAATGTATTATGGGTAAGCTCCAAAATATTTCTATTAAGGGAGCATTCACGGTTTGACATCTTCAACAATTTGCTGATTTAGAAAACCCCTTTCTGAACAGCTGCTGCAGTGATCAATATACCCAAAAGAGCAATTTCTGCTTTAAAAGAGATAGTATCTCTAAGACATTTTAACTGTAGATACTTCAAGTTAGCTGAAGCGGTTGTTTAAATTGAACTTGTAAAACCAAAAAGGACAAAAACTAATAATCAGCATCAAAGACTTTATCGCACAAAGGTGTCAAAACAGCACTGAAGCAGGCCCATCACTTTTGGTGATAATCTGAGTGCTCTGGATTTTTTAAAATAAAAAAATCTGTTCATGCAACTTCACTCGAGTGAATTTTAGTTTTTAAAAAAGCTCACAAATAGTGTGAGGTGGAGTGGGGAGAGCAGGACAATCATGCTCTCTGATGTCACTTCTGTGGCAGCATATAAAGGAATCCTGGGTGAATGCACAAGGTAAGTGACAAGACCAAGACATGATCTGAGGCTTGTCAGGGTTTCCCATCAATTATAGAGAAAACGTGCTTCAGACTGACCCCAAATAATTTGCCAGTGTAGAAAAGCCCTAGCTTCCTTACCTGTTAGTTCTTAGGTTCAAATTAATTGGCTTTAGTGATTTGAAAAAGACTGAATACATAGGAAAAGTTTATTCTTACTCCAGAATGATTAAGCAGGTTTGCATCTCACTATTCCCCCAGAGAAGGCACCATGAACACAGTTTAGGTATATGCTCAGATGACATACAGTACGTATATACATACAGTTAATTTGGGGGCTTTTTGGCAGGAGAAATCTTTATTTGATGCTTCTTCATTTCTGAGTGAAAGCAGGAGTTTATGGATGGAATTTAGAGGAGTGTCTGCCTACAGGTCAGTGGTAGAGTATATATTTTGCCAGCTTCCTAAAGTAGGTAGATATACAAAGGGTGTTCATTAAAGATTTCCCCTGACCCACTTCCTGTGGACTGAGAGGAATGAAACAGTTCTTAGTCCTTCTCTACGTGGGTGCCACCTAGGAACACATACTTCTCCCATCTTTTCAAGTAACTGGAAGCACCTTGCTTGTAGAAGTCAACAGGTTGCTTCAAAAGACACACTGTGACTTCAGAAATCAGAGTCTCATCATCTGAAAAATGCTTGAACTTCAAAAAATAGATTTATTGTTGGAAATAGGTGGAAGTCTAATAGTGCGAGGCTGGGTGAATAAGGGGGGTACAGTAGAATTTCAAAGCCACAGGAACATGCTTCCATTTGGGCCACATGTGAGTTGTGAACTTGTGCATTGTCTTGCAGAAGGCAGACACCTTTTGTGAGCATGCCACGTCTCTTGGTTTTGATGGCCTCCTGCAATTTCTGCAGCAGTGAAGGATAGCATGCCCCAGTGATCATGGTACCCTTTGCTAGGAAATACATCAGCACTACTCCGTGATGGTCCCAAAATTCTATAAGCATGACCTTGCCTGCTGAAAGTTGGGCATGTGCCTTCTTTGGAGTCATGATGCTTCCATTGCATCAACTGGAATTTAGTCTCAGGATCATAGTGATGGACCCAGTTTTCATCCTGTGTGATCAGTAGGTTGAAAACGTCATGGTTTCCATGCACAACATCAATAGAGCCTGAGAGCATTTGACTCGTTCCTGCTCTGGAAAGATGTGAGCATTTGGGGGACCCAGTGAGTGGATACCTTATGCATGTGAAGATAGTCTTGGATAATTTTTTTCCACGGGCCTTACCCTAACTTTGAAATTTTGGGCTAGGTGGTGAATGGTTATGTGGCGATTTTCCAAAATGGCGACCTCCACTTGCTGGATGGTGTGTTCATCAATAGCAGAGTGGAGTCGCCCTGGAATTGGAGCTGTTTGCACCGAAGTCCAACCGCATTTGAATTGATGATGCCAGTTCTTGATTACATCATATGATCACCACCATAAATCTCTTTCATCTCATCGAACCTCACACCACTTCAGCACCTGGAACATCACGATCATTATCAGTTCTGAGTTGTAAATTGGCACGTAACCTATAGGTACATGTGCAGTTTCAGTGTCCTGTGATAAAAAGAAGTGGGTCAGGGGAAATCTTTAATGGTCACCTCTAATAGAAAGTGGGGAAAGTGTTACCAGTTTATGTTGATGATATTGGATTAGAACTGTAGTTCTCAACCTGTGGTCCTTCAGGTGTTTTGGACTTCAGGTGTCAGAATACCCAGTTGACCAAGCTGAGTGTGGCTTCTAGGAGTTGGAGTCCTAAAGACCCGGAGGACCAAAGTTGGGAACAAGTGATCTAGAAGGATCTATAATCTAACTCATTATAAAATGATTGCATATGCATTTGCCTTTCAGCAGTGTGCAGCATTATGGTTGCTCTAAGAACACCCCAAGGATCAGGTAGAGTGCCATTAAAAAAACACCAAGTCTAACAAAGGAAAAAATAATTATCTGGCTGGAAATGAAGTTTTCCAATCTGCATAGAACAAAAAAAAGAAATTCATCTTAATTATTTTTAACACTTTCCCAAGAACTGCTTCTAAAAACACATGGGAGTTATGTTCAGTCATAAAAAGTTCTCCAAGATCTGCTTTGAAGCAAAAATTCAACTCTTTCTAACATATGGGAAGTGGGTTGAAGTCTAACCAAAGAAAGGTTTCCAAACTAAATGAAAGTTTTTGAAACTCAGTTTTTAATGGCCTGCTCCCATTAACTCATTCTTGTCACTTACTGCATTTCCCCCCTTTTTCTTTTACAATCCTCCCTGATGATTCACTTCCAGAATCATCATCACAATGCTTGCAATTACTTTCAGATATTTTGGAAGTTAATGATAATGAAATCAATAATAGCAGCAATAATGATAATCTGATAGCTTCAACATCATGAATGTCTAACATATTTTGGTCATGATTTCATTGTATTCTTAGGGAGGTAAGTTTCCAATAGACCGCACAACCTCTGAGGATGCTTGCAATAGATGTGGGTGAAATGTCAGGAGAGAATGTTTTAGGAACGTGGCCATACAGCCCGGAAAACTCACAGAAACCCAGAGGAGAAAGAGTTTGAGGCAGAGAGGAATGAAAACACTGAAAAAGAGATAAAAACAAGGGAGAAAAATATAGCCAAGGAAATTGAGGGGTGGTAGTGGAGGAGGAGGCTGTACAAAGAGAGAAGGGATGGGCATGAGGGATAAGACAAGTAGGGAGTGGGTTGAAAAGGGTGGAGAGGGGGGGGGGGACAGAAAAAGAATACATTTAGACAGTTGTATTGATGAGAAGAAATCAAGATAAGAAGCAGAGGAAGATAAACTAGGGATCATGGAAGGTGTATAGGCAGATGAGGCCAAAAGGAGAAAGACTGGCTAAGCAGAATTTATTTGTACTAGGCTGTTCTTGAACAATGGTGAATGAAAGGAAATTATAGCTTAGGTTGAAGATGAAATCAGAATCCATAAAGTTAACAATACAATTGGAAAAGCCACAAAAAGCAGTCATCCTAAAACAGTGGATATGTCGCCCTCTAAGCCCTTGACTAAGACCTCCCTTGATAAACCACAGAGTCCAGCTATGGTACAACAGGTTTATTTAGAATATAGTTTATAGGAAAGATGAAAAGGTTGAAAGCAAGTTTATAGTGCTTCCAATAGCAACAAATCTCAGGAGCAAAGCAATGAGTAAATAGTCCCGTATTAATGAGGATTCAGCCGGAGGCAATCAGGAACAAAGCTGGGTTCAAATGCAAAGAAAGTCTTTCAGGAACAAACAGGAACGTAGCAACGGAGCAAGGCTTTGCCCAAGTGGGCCAGATCCTCTATAGGCAGGCAGGGAGCTTAGTAGGCCCGGCGGCCTCCTTCAGAGTTCCATAGTCCTGAACACGTCGTTGGCACAAGATAGAGATCCGGGCCAACTCCACATGGATATACTGTCCAAACCCTTTGATCTAAACCAGGGCTGTCCAACAGGCGGCCCGCGGGCCATACATGCCCCCCCAGCCTGTTGGACACGCCCCCCCGCTACCCTCCTGAAAGAATTTTTAATTTTGTTAAAAATATATATATATATTTTTAAAGGCATCCGGGGGAGGAGGCGGGGCAGGGAGGAGGAAGGGAGCCAGCTCCTCCTCCCTGCACCGCCCCCTCCATCCCTCTCTCTGCGCCGACCTTCCTAGGGAGGGGGAACTGCCGAAATGGAGCAGTAGGCAGCGCCAGGGCGGCGTGTCAAAGGCCTGGGGTGACACGCCGCCCTTGGCGCTGCGTACTGCTAGGAAGGGCGAGGGAGCCGGCTGCCTTCTTCCTCCATAGCCCCTCCCCCTTCTCCCCGCTCACGCCGCCGCTCGGGATTCAAGCAGCGGCGCGCCCGGGGGGAAAGAGGAGAGGCTTCGTGGAAAGGAGGCAACGGGCTGCCTTCTTCCTCTGTAGCCCCTCCTCCTTCTCCCCGCTCACGCCGCTGCTCGCGATCCAAGCGGCGGCGCGAGCGGGGGGAAAGAGGAGAGGCTTCGGAGAAAGGAGGCAGCAGGCTGCCTTCTTCCTCCGTAGCCCCTCCTCCTTCTCCCCGCTCATGCCGCTGCTCGCAATCCAAGCAGCGGCGCAAGTGGGGAGGAGGAGGGGTTACGTGAGCGAGCAACCCTGCCCCACCCCCTGTGAGCGGCCCCGCCCTCGCTCACTGATCACCTACGGCCCCCCAAGTGATCTTTTTCCGGCCCTTGGGTCAGAAGAAGTTGGACAGCCCTGATCTAAACCACGTAACTTTGCGTCGAGTGTCAAAGTGGACATGATGGATGGCAGCTGTTGTTAAAGCTACCTCAGCTCCTCAAGAATGTAAACCCAATTAGGATTCCCAGCTGCAACGGGGAGTCAGGCTCTTGTCAAGCCCGGGCCTCTCTGCTTATCGTTAGGCTCGCTTTGGTAAACTTGAACGATTCACCCTGCCTGCCTGCAACCAGGTTCACATGGGAAATGCAGGCAGGCCTGGAAAGGATTTTAGAGCCATCATGGTGGTAGCATTGTTCATAGGAAGCAGAGGCTTGTGGGACTTGGGGCCTGACAGGATATGAAGCAACTCACTGGTTCCCTGCACTGATCACTCCTAGTTGAATTTTGGAGTTGATTGCCGTCTCAAGCCCCTTCCACACAGCTGTATAAAATCCACATTGAACTGGGTTATTTGGCAGTGTGGACTCAGATAATTCAGTTGAAAGCAGATATTGTAGATTATCTGGGTTATATGACTGTGTGAAAGGGCCCTCAGGACGCATCCAGACAGCCCCTTTAATGTGGGAGGGGCTGTCCACATGACGTTCTGGACAAATCTGAGTTAATTTGCCACAAACCAGGAAAACCCTGGTTTGTGACAAATTAATATGTTAATGGGTTTATTCTGCGCCTTCTTAGAAGGCATGGAATAAACCCACTACTTCCAGTGTCCGGACTGCACTCCAGACAGTATTCCCATGGTTTTCCGGGCCTGGAAAGCTATGAGAACACCAACCCCCTCCCCCGAAGCCCCTAAAAGCACTGTAAAAAAACAAAAGAACTTAGCCGGCCTCCATTAGAGGGCTGGTGGAGCTCTCCTGGCACATACAAATGATGCGCCAGGAGAAGGGGGGATTGCTCCTGCCCCCCTTTTCTCCTGGTACATCATTTGTACTCACCGGGAGAGCTCCAGCAGCCCTCTAATGGAGGCTGGGTACGTTCTTTTTTGAGGAGGGGGTTAGAGTGTCCGGGTGTTCTGGAAAGTTCTGGAAGGACATCTGAACTCCCACCCCAGAAAGCACACACTTTCTGGGGTGTGCTTGGATAGAGGCCCAGAGACATCTGGGGTTTTAAAAATGCAGATGCTCCTAGGATAAAGCACTGTGTGGAAGGGCCATCAAAACTTTGAGATGGGGAAGAGGAAGTGTTTCTCAAACTGTGCTCCTCCATGTGTTTTGGATTCCAGCTCCCAGAAATCCCATCTAGCTTATCAGCTGTTAGGAATTGTGGGAGCTGAAGTCCAAAACATCTGGAGGAGCAGAGTTTGAGAAACTTTGCCCTGAAGTAACTACAACAGCTATTGTGTAGGAACCAGCAGGAACAAGGAGCAGCAGCATTATTGTTGTGTGCCTTCAAGTTGTTTCTGACTTATGTTGACACTGTCATATATTTTACTTCTTTTTTGTAATTGCTTTACACTGCACTAGGTTTAATTCTTGTAAGCTGCCATAGATCCTGATATTGGGGGAAAGACAGCATATAAAAAGAACAAAACTAATGATAATAATGATGGCATATCATTGAATTGGAAGGAAACAGAGGACACCCATTGTCCATCTTACAGCAAAGGCAGATCACTCATCTATACTGCAGTAGAAAAAGGAATATTTTGAAAGAATTTCCAGAGGACTAGTTGTGTTAATGTGTAGCTGCAAAAAACCATTAGTAATGTGGATCTTGTGGCACCAAAGGGAATAACACATTTTATAATGGCATGAGCTTTCCTGGAAGCAGCCAAAGGTCACAGGCCAAGTTAAAAAAAACACTTGAATTCAGCAAACTGAAAAAACTTGTTTGGGAAGTGTCTTGTATTATTTTTATTAACTTGTGGAATACATGAGAATGGAACTGTAGAAATGGACTAAGAGGAAGTGGGCAAAACAACCACAAAAACCCAAGTTTTCAAGAATGCAGAGGTCAAATGTCAGGGAATGGACTGAGCAACCAGCCTGCCAAAACCAAGAAAACTGGCCCTGCATGACAGCTGAAAGCTAACAAAACCCAATGACTTCAGATCCTAAAACTAGACCCTGTTCAGATGTAGCTCATGTCTTACACAAAGGATTGCAGTCAAAGCCTTGTTTGGAATCATCCTTTGACTTTTAAACACTGAAATCTTGAATAAACTAAGCCTGCATAATGCAATCTTTGTTTGAAATTCAGTTGTAAGCTGACGGTGAGCTGAGACTTTAATAACAAACACCAACTGTTTTGACATTTTTACCTTTTCCAAGTATTTATGTAAGCACAAATATTTTGTTTCAGGGCTGCAGCATACAGTTAACATAGAACAGTCCGCCTTTCAAAAAATATGGGACTTTCTTTTTTTTCTCTTGGGGAGATATTGTTTAATGAAAAGGTTAATTGTGTTTTACAAGCCTGTAAGGCTGAAATGGATAAATAAAAGACCTGCCTGCGAGTTTCTCCCTTGGAACGAGGTGAGGCAAAATGTTCCATGCCATGCCAATTTCTGTCTCTTGCGGGCATGAATTTACTAGTCATTTTTTTGCACCTTCCTTTCTGGGGTGCCAAAAACAAGAACATTTTAATATTTGAGAAGTTACTAGAAATAGTTCTCCAGTTAGTGGGTCTGTTCAATCCTTTCCACAACGGTTAGCCATAACTTTTTAAAAAATGCTTCTCAAGATAGGGGTCTGTGTATTGGAAGAACCACTGAGATGTACTGAGAATGTACTAAAAGGAGAGACTGCTTTCCTCGTGGAAGCTCATGAATGTGTTCATGTTGTACCAATTGCCTTTTCTATGGCTTCTCCATGAAAGACTCCTGGGGCCTATAGGATTCGGTCTCCTAGAGGGACTCGGGTCTTACTCAGCACTAGCCAGCAGTAACTTCTTGCCAGATTATACCAATTTGCATCAGATTCCAACTGCTGGGGCATAAAAGGAATGCTGCTCCCCACTGGGAGAGCTACTTTGTGCATGAACCAGACCGAGGACCACCCTGAATGCCAGAGAGAAGAGAATGGGGAAAGTGATGCTCTCTCGCTATTTATAGCTTTGGAACAAAAATGACTAATTCTCTTGAAATACTTATCAGCTGAGCTGACAGAACTCTGCGGCTATTTGTCTGCTGGTGAGATAAATGTGATTTGAGAAGGAAAGGAGAAATGATGGAAGCAGACAGGAAAACATTTCCTACCTGTTGAGGTTTAGATGTACTGGATTTCTGAGTCTCTTGAGAGGTGGGTGATGCATCACCACCATCATCACCATCATTATCACCATCATCGTCACCACCATCACCACCACCACTACCACCTTCACTATCATCTTTAATCCTGCCTTTTCCTACTTCAGAGAAATCAAACTGATGAAAATGCTTACAACTATATTAGTATAAACATAGAATAGCTATTTTTAGAATATAGCCAAACAATCTACAGTCGGCACTCCACATCTGCAGGTTTAACTTTTGCGGATTTGATTATTCGTATAATTGATTGATAGGTTACCTTTGGAATCTCAAGGTCTGTCAGAGAACATATTCACAGGAGGCACACAAAGGGGAAAATGTTCACACCAAAATAACAACAGCAAGGAAAGCATACGTGACCATACCAAGGCTATCATGAGAGGAAACAACTTCTTCATGCACCAGAATAAAGAACTGCACTGCAGCCACCTACAATATTCATGGTTAAGAATGGCTGTGAGCAGGCATGTAGCCAGGGGGAGGGGGCTTAGGGGGCTTCAGCCCCCCCCAATTCTCAGGGTGGTCCACGAGAAGGCCTTACTGGTACATTATTTAAACTGTTATGTTTATTCATATCATGATCTGATCACCATGCTCATTATATCCCACATTCATGGGGTTATTGGGATAACAATACAAAAGGTTTGGTAGGGTAGTCCCTCTCTTACTCAGACTCAGCCCCTCCCGAATCAAACTCAGCCCTCCACGAATTGAAATCCTGGCTATGGCCCTGACTGTGAATATCATGGGGTTGAAAAGGCATTTTGGGGTGACATTCCTTATTGACACACACACACACACACACACACACACACACACACACACTAAAAATAAATAATTTGTAAGTGAATGGCAGGTCCCAAAGGATATTCACAGACAACAAACTGGGCTCTATAGATTTCTTGAATGCAAAATTATGCAAAGTGAGTTAATGCAGCCCCAGTTTCTGTCTAACTATAGTTCTCATGCCATATGGATATTTTTGGAAAACCAACTCCATAGATCCAATGGGTCTAGTCTAGAATAAAATAGCAACTGGATTTAGGCTTTGGTTATCAAAAACTAGAATTGCAACCACACTAATTTTATACATTTATGCCTACAATATGTTGTGGCTTTCCCCAAATTTGTAAGATCTTAGTAGGTCTGTTAATAACAGGGTGTCTCTGAGGTCTTTTATTTAAATAGGGGTTTCACAGGTAAAACATAATATTTGAAACAAAATTGTGCATAATATTTATATTGTTATTTTTCTGGACCTAAACTTGACTTTTAAAAACCCCTCACATGGTCAAAAGACTGAAACAATAGTAAAATGACATGAAAACAGCCTAGGAAGTGATAATGGTTGACTAAAAATAATTGAAAGAGTAAAAACAACAAAAAAAATTATGTTTGTGTGTTCCTGAATGGCTGAATGGGGTTGCACTGGATAGCCCTTGTGGTCTTCTCCAATTCTTTAGAAAAACATCAAAAGTAGTAGCTCATACATGGTCATCCATATGTATATTCCGGTTCGCAATTTAAAATCAGGATAGATTTCAAGAGAGTTGTTTAGAAAAAAAGCTTCAGATTGCAACATTAACATGGCAAATACATTTTCTCAACTTGTGTTTGTCAAAGTAAAAGGGGTGTGGGGACAGGAAATCCCTTTCAAAAAAATAGATGTGTAGGAGTGTAGGGTGTTTATCTGCAATGCACGGTGTAAGCAGGCATGTAGCCAGGGAGGGCTAAGGGGGCTTAACCCCCCCCTCCCGAAATTCTCAGGGTGGTCCGCGAAAAGGCCTTACTGGTACATTATTTAAACTGTTATGTTTATTCATATCATGATCTGATCACCATGCTCATTATATCCCACATTAAGTAGACCCTCTTCCACCCAGTCTCAGCCCCCCGAACCAAACTCAGCCCCGAATCAAAATCCTGGCTACGGCCCTGGGTGGAAGGATTGTTTGCAAGTTAGCCTCCCCAATCTACCATCTCAAATGGCAAACAAATGAAGCAGTGGAAAGTCAAGCCAATGAAAAGGGGATACACTTGCCATTTACCTTTCCTTCCTCATTTGCAATTTCAAGCGGCATATTTGCAGTGGGTCATTCTTTCCCCAGCTGGAAACATGGAACAAGTAGACCAAAGCCAGCAGAATCAATGTACAATCATAGAGCCATACAATTGGAAGGAACACTAAGAACCATCTATTCCAGCCTACTGCGAGTGCAAGAAATACAGCTACCTGTGATGAGTTCATTTTTTGGAAGCAAGTGGGCATGACGTTATTGGGCTGGTGTTAGGAAGTGGCGATGTCTAGTTACTCTTAAAACCTGTGTTTAAAGGGCATTTGTAGACATTTTAAGACATAAAAATTCAGTCTTCTTTCAACAATCTTAAGGGTTTTTGTTGTTGTTTCTAAATGTTCCATTAAGTATGAGAAAAATAATAAGTAATGCATGACGTAATGGACTGGGTTACATTAAAAACTCCATAATGAATATTGTTGGACATACTGCTGCACTAGGCAGAGCAAAAGGAAGGATTAGATTTCAACCTATTAATAGTTGTAGTATTAGTCTAGTCTATAATTAACAGTATAGTTCCTTGAAAATACATGATTTCAGCAGTATAGATAAATCACCCAGTGATGTAGATCACAAGCATTCCAATCAGTTTCTGGTCTGAATTCTAATTCCAATGAGAGCAAACCCAATGAAACAATGGTGACTAGTCACACAACCCAATGGGATAGAAATAAATATCCGTCTTTCCTCTTCCTCCTCCTCTTATAAAACACAACTGATTCAACAGATCTACTCTGATTGGGACCAGCAATAGGATATAGTGTTCGAAGTTGTTCTGGTCTTAGCAGACTAAAAGTCAAAACCAAGGTCACAACAACATCTGTTATAGAACTCCAATATGCTGATCATAACATATTCTGTGTGCATTCAGAAGAAGACCTTCAAGCCACTCTAAATACTATAGCAGAAGCATACAAGAAGCTTGGCCTCTCATTGAAAATCGGGAAAACCAAAGTGGTCTTCCAGCAGTCACCAGCCAATCCCTCTGCAATACCAGAAATACAGGTTAATGGTATAACATTAGAAAGTGTTGACCATTTTCGCAACCACCTTTCCACAAAAGTCAACATTGACACTGAAATACAACAGTGCCTGAGCTCTGAGAGTGCAGTGTTTTTCCGAATGAAGCAGAGAGTGTTTGAGGATCAGGACATCCATAGAGATACCAAGTTGCTTGTTTATATAGCTATTGTCCTTCCAACCCTGTTATATGCCTGCAAAACCTGGACTGTCTACAGAGTCACACTCAACTCCTGGAACGATTCCATCAGCGTTTCCTCTAAAACTCCTGCAAATCTCTTGGGAAGTCAGGCGGACAAACGGTGACAAAGACCACCAGCATTGAAACAATGGTCTTATGCCATCAACTCTGCAGGACTGACCACATTATCTGAATGCCAATCACCGTTTCCCAAAGCAGTTACTATACTCCCAACTCAGGAATGGAAAATGGAACTTTGGTGGACAGAAAATGAGATTTGAAGGCAGGCTTAAAGCTAACCTTAAAAACTGTGGCATAGACACAGAGAACTGGGAAGATCTGGCCTTTGAGCACTCTAACGGGAGGTCAACTGTGACCAGCAGTGCTGTGGAATTTGAAGAGTCATGAATGGAGAGTGAAAGAGAGAAATGTGCCAAGAGGAAGGTGGCTCAAACCAACCCTTACTTGGAAATCTTTCCACTTGGAAACTGATGCCCTCATTGTGGAAGAACATGTGGCTCAAAAATAGGGCTCCACAGTCACCTACATATCCAGCACTGAGACCCTACACTTGGAAGGCCATCATACTCAGACAATGAGGGATCGCCTAAGTCAGGGCTGTCCAACTTCTACTGGCCCAAGGGTCGGAATTCTGGAGAAGGAAGGTAAGCTCCCGGGCGCGGCCGCTGCAACAGCCAGGGATATGGCGGAGGGCGCCTCGCCACTCCCGCCCTGCCCGGGGTCCTGCGCGGCCTGCCCCTTTTCGGCGAGGCTAGGTGACGTCACGCGTGGCGCCGGCGGCGAGGAGGAAGAGGTGGAGGGAAGCCGGGGCCTCTGCCTCCACCTCTTCCTCCTCGGATGCCGGGCATATGTGGCAGGGCGGGAGCGGCGAGGCGCCCAGGAGCTTACCTTCCTTCTCCGAAGGAAGAGAAAGGAAGGTAAGCTCCCGGGGCGGCCGCTGCAGCAGCCAGGGACATGGCGGAGGGCGCCTCACCGCTCCCGCCCTGCCGCGCATGCCTGCAAGCGGCCCCGCACGAGCGACAGGCGGGGGAAATCCCGCCCTAGGGCGTCTGACATGGCTTCCTTCTGCCTCCTCCTCACTCGTGTCAGCCCCCGCCCCTCCTCGCCCCCCCCCCCGGAGATTGAATTTTTTCAATTGCTTTTTAAAAAACAGCTGATTTCTTGCAGGAGGGTAGGCAGTTCCGGCCTAAGTAAAGTACGTTCGAAGTTGTTCTGACCACTTTCCATATTTAGTTGTGTTGGTTTCTGTCTACTATTAGGGCTATACTCAAAATCTGATGATCTTGGTATAACTTAATGATAGTTTGATGCCTGCTGGCACAGATTCTGAGATCCCATTACATCACAGATGGGGTTGTAGAATAAAAATATAAGGAGAGTATAATATAGTATATACCATGTCTTAACCTGGCTGCAATGTCCATAAATGTGTTAAATAGTAATACTTAGATTTGAGAAGATTAGGTACAATTTAAGAGAAAAAAAGATGCCTTGTCTTGACAGTCATTCCCAACCTAGATGGGGATGTCTTGTACATGTGTAGGACACTTGATAAGGAGAGATAAAATGACACCAAAGGAGAAACAATACAATCTGTTAGCCAGATCCAGAAGCATTCAACTTAAAAGGGGAACTTAAAAGCTTGATTAATCAAATCTTTTAGCAAATCTCCTAAAGGCAAGAAGAGAAGCGCTGAAGAGAATCTCAAGGTATTCCAGACAACTCACTGCAGCCTTGGAAATACAGCTTGGAAAACAGAATTGGGAAGAGTTATTTTTAAAAGAAGACATGGACTGAGTTATTTCAGGGAGCTTAAAAAACAGGATTCAGTTCTTAGTTGCGGCATTTTCCACTTTAAGTTCAAGTCTGGGCATGTTTTGAGGGCACTGCACCCATAACTTTAGTTGGCAAGTTCGTGCATTTTCTGGTTTTGAAAGTTTTGGCATAATATCTACCATTTTTTTCTAAGCCGCACCCTACAGATAACATGGATATCAAATAGGAAGTTGTATGATTTAAGGCCAAATTTTATCTGTGTTGGAACACACAGCTGTGCCGCTTTATATATGTATAGTTGGCATCCATTGTGATCACTGGGTGTGAGAGTTCACAGTGGAAGCACAGTAAAGTTAATAGTAGACGTCGTGGGATTTTAAAGGAATTTCCGACCTATAATGTTTGCCTCACTGGCCCATCTTTAATAATGAGCACTAATACAAGCTTGTTAGAAATGGGTAGATAACTTGGCTCTTTCCATGTACCCCCAAGGGAAGGCAAATAAAATCGATTAGTCAAGTAAAACCAATGGTTAAGAAGAAAATGGGATAAATTCATTTTACAAACCATAATAAAATACTGCAGAGGTTGTTTAATTAAATAGTTATTAATTAAAATGGAAGCATGCACAAGAAGAAAATAAGGCCCTTCACTGCCATATAATGCAGTTTCAGAATCCAGATTAACTGTATTGAACTGCATTATATGGCAGTGTAGACCCAGCCAAAGATTCCCTATTCATACAGAGCTCTTAACATGTTTGGTAGTCTGATATGCCACACAGTAATCCATTCTGATAATGAAAATGCAGCTATATTTAAAAGAGTATTATCTTCAGTAGCAACAATAAGAAAGTCTAGATATTGAATTAGTAAAGTCTGAATATGATGGGAAATCTAGGTAAGAGTGGATCACGTCCTTCATGTTCCTGGGAAATTGCCTATTTATCTCAAACGCTATCAGCTGCAGAATATTTGATCTACATTTGGTCCTGTGGTGGCATTTTCCAAAGAAGAGTAACTTTTTGTACAGTTAGATATATGAGTGTTAGTGATCTAGCATATATAAAAAATTCTTCAAATGCCATATTTTAAATGTAAGGACCATAAGGGGTAAGCTTGTTGAATAATTATGTTAAGCTAATAGTGAAAGGCTGCTTTCTGTATCAAAGTTTGCTGTGTCTGTATGTAGAAAACCTTAAGAGTAGAGAGACATTCAAAACATTTTCCTGTTGGTTTTTTTAATGATAGCTTTTCCCCACCCCAATTTTTGGGGATATTTTAGTTACAATATTGTGGTATGGCCACATATGAGAAGAGGTTCAATATCTGGGATGATATTATGAGTTACTGTATTAAGTGACACCAAAACTATTGGGGTCAGTGGTGCGCTTCGCCCCGAATACGTTACTCAATCCTAGTGTGTATTACGTCCCCATTTACTGGGGACAAAGATAGATTTTGATCATGTGGTTGAAATAAAACTGTAGCTAAAATTTGGCAGAGAACCTGGTTTTGTTCTCTGCCATTTTTAGCTGTGGATTTATATTGATGCAATAAACCATCGTGACTTTCCAATAAATGCTTAATATGCTACCACCTGCAGATAATTGTTTGTTCAATTAACTATGTTTAATCATTTTCCTTAGTCAAACAGGTTGGTCCAGTACAATGGCAAAACAAAAATTACACATGGCTTTCGATCACATTGGATGTTGAGTGATACAGTGACTATTGTGGATGAGATCTTTCATGCATCACTGGAGGGTCTCTCAACTGAAATGTCAATTGAATGAAATTTTCACAGAAGCAAAATATTGTGTTGTGCTTTTTCTTATATCATTGTAGCTACCTTGCAAGATTCATCACTGTGTTCTTGTTGTTTCTAAAGTACTGGGCTGAACTCCAATCCCATTTGGACTCTTGTGTGGTTCCATTCAAGGTCAGAGGCTTTCTGCACAGCTGTGAGTTTCATAGAAAGCAGCAATTGGTATCAACATTCAGTTGCTGACTCAGTTGCCAAAGTGGATGAATGCCTTGCAGATGACACCATTCTAACAATGTTCTATCTGACACAATACGTCGGTTGCTACACACACAGCACGAATACAAGGGAGATGATACAGACATCAGAGCCCTAGCTTGTCCTTTCCTAACGCAAGTCATTGTAAGCCTCATTTTGACTTATGGTAACTCTATCATGGAGTTTTCTTGGCACAATTCATTCAAGGAGGTTGCTTTCTTTTCCTCTGAGGCTGAGAGACTCTGATTTGGTCAAGTTGCCCAATGGATTTTTATGGCTGATTGGAGTTCATGCCCTGGTCTCCTAGTATCCTACTCCAACACTAGCTCACATAATAAAATTTGCAACATGCTTTTTGTTAAAGGTCAGAAAGAGTGGGATCATTCACTGTGGGCATATTACCATCCACAATGATATCAGGGCTTTCTTTCTTCTGCATTCCCTCTCAACATGGTGATGATATGTAATTAATTACACAATTTTGAGAGAAATATTTGTCCAGGCTTATGGAGATTTCTATAAGGTTTTCAGGCATGGTTTCAAAAAATGAATATTCAGAAATCATATCAGAAGATTGATGGGCTTTCGAAATCTGGTGAGGGCTTCAAGGTCTACAAAAGTGACGTCCAGATATTGCATGTGGTCTAGGTCTGAAGTCTCCCCATCACAATCTAAATCAGTGGTTCTCAACTGTGGGTCCCCAGATGTTTTGGCCTTCAATTCCCAGAAATCCGAACAGCTGGTAAACCGGCTGGGATTTCTGGGAGTTGTAGGCAAAACGCCTGGGGATCCACAGGTTGAAAACCATTGATCTAAATGGAAAAGTTAATATTGGATAGCTATAGTGCAATTACATCCTTCCTAGTAAATGGATGGGCACCTGTCATTATCTAATTAGTTAATTAGTAATTGGATTCATTAGTATTCACAGATTGAGAATCTACCAGTCCTTTAGAGGGGAACATGACCCTATCAAGAACAGGTTGGAAAAAATTAATTTGGATGTACAAACCACTTTATTCGATTTACTCACAATTTCTTCTAACACAACAGTTTTAAAGGCAGCTGCATATGCTATGTGTTTATTTGCTTAAATTTAAATGATTTTATGGTTTAACCTATAAATTAGGTCAGCATTAACACATACACTGAGAATCTGTTACGAATTACAGCTCTAATTTTAACTTCAGTTAAAAGTGGAATGGATGAATAAGTTCTTCAAAGTTAGGCTGAACACATGGACAAAAGTGTCAATGGTAAAGGAATAGCACAGTTACCATCCCCAAACACCCATCTGAGAAAATAAAATTGTCCACATGGGTGATGGAGATAGTGAGAACTTTTGCTTTCTGATAGTTTAGTGCATACAAACTTTGTTTCAGGCACTGAATTATTAAAAATATTGCATATAAAATTACCTTCCAGCTATGAGTATAAAGTGTATATGGAAGTTACATTAAATTCATATTTAGACTTTGGTTTCACCTCCAAGATATCTCATTATGTATGTATATGTAAATATAAGTATTCCAAAATCTGGGGGGGGGGGAAGAATCAAAATCCAACTAAATTCTGGTCACAAGTGTTTTGGATAATACTCAACCTGCCTTTTCTACAAACTGACAACTATAAAACGCACATTGATTCATGGCTAAAGCAATAATATCTTTCAACTAGAGGACAATTTATGAGGAATATAAATGGCAATAAAAGAGCATAGGATCCAATTACGTTGACCCTCTCTTAGATTCCATATCACATGAATGTAATTGGAAATAGCTTGGACATCTACAAATGCCTTAGTTTTTTTAGTATAAAATTAATACACCAATATACTGCCAGCCAAAAAGGGATATTTGAATGATCATGTATAAATTGGTATGATGTTGATGATAATGATATTTAATAATGATAATCAGTGAAGAACTGAGATGATATGAGTTTCTGATCCACTGAGATTCGTGGAAATTTTTTGATAAGATGTTGCGGGCAATTTGGTGACAATCTCATGCCCTACAGCATTTTACAGATGAAAACCAGGGCACGTGTGGTCAAGCAACACTGGAAGGTGGTCAAGATGGCAAAAGAAATTAATGAGAATTTGACACCACTTTAACTGCAGTGGCTCCATGTTATGCACCGGGAATGTGGTGCAGCTGGCTGGAAGTCAGCTGCATAAGATCTCTACTGACCAGAAGGTCATGAGTTCGAGGTCTGCCTGGGTCAGGGTGAGCTCTCGACCAATTGTGTAGCTCGTTGTCTGTCTATACATGTTGTATGTCAAATGGCATTGAATGTTTGCCTGTATATATGCATTGTGATCCGCCCTGAGTCCCCTGCGGGGTGAGAAGGGCGGAATACAAATGATGTAAATAAATAAATAATGCGATCATGAGGTTTGTGATTTTGTGAAATCCCAGCACTCTCTGGCAGAGAAGACTTAAAAAACCATAAAACTATAATTCCCAAGATTCCATAGCTGTGAGCCATGGCAGTTAAAGTGGTGTCAAACTATATTCTTTTCACTATATAGATGTACCCTCAGTTTGCAACAAAGGAGGCTTCTAACTGGAGCTAATGATAGGAAGTGCACAATGCCACTACTAAAGCAGCTCCACTGGCTGCCCATAAGTTTCCGGTCCCAATTCAAGGTGCAGATTATGGTTTACAAATCCCTAAACAGTTCGGGTCCTGCCTATCTTTGTGACTGCATCTCCCCCTGTGATCCACCGGGGAGGCCCTCCTCTTGCTCCCACCACCGTCACAAGCACAGTTGGTAGGGATGAGGGAGAGGGCCTTCTCAGTGGTAGCCTCCAGCCTTGGAGCGCACTCCCCCAGGGACATTAGGCAAGCCCCCACATTATCCTCTTTTCACAGGGATTTGAAAACCTGAATGTTTCAACTAGCATTTGAGAATGGCTAGTCCCAAGTTATGAATGCCCAGTCCCTAGGTCGTTTGATAATACCCTGTTCTCTGTACTTCATCCAGTACCCCAGCCCTATGAAACGCTGCTTTGCACTATCCCATGCCCGGCCCTTTTTACAGCCTGGTCATGTACATTGTAGTACTGGTTATTGGTTTTTGTTGAGCATTGTTTTGATTGATATTCTTATGTTTTATTTAATTGTGTTTTATCTGAATTGCTATATTTTACTATGTTCTTATTTTAATTGTGTTTTAGCTTTAATAGATTGTTTTGCTTTTATGTCTTGTGGGCATGTTGCCCCACACATAAGTCATCATGAGTCCCTTCAGGGAGATGATGGCGGGGTATAATAATAAAGTTGTTGTTGTTGTTATTGGAAGAGAGAGAGGTTAGATAATTTTAAAAGCAGCTAAAGTAGGACAACAGAGGATTTGCACAATATAGTTGATGTGCAAAAATAAGAGAGGGAAATTCCCCCTCTGTGCTGCTGTTCCCATGCACCCCCAAAACTGGGGATTTATGTTTGGGAAATCCCTTGAATCAGCATTTTTGGCACACAAAGAGCTGCAGGGATAAGGAAGAATGCTCCAATGTTGTTATAAGTGTAGCATTGTTGTTAGCCCTTATTTAGACCACTGTTTACCTCTATAGCAATAACTATTGTCCTTAAACAACGTGGTTTTACTGAGCTACAAATCAACAGATATATGCATGAGTTGATTACTCAGTACGTGATGATTCACTGCTAACTGGGACGCACTGTGTTTGAGGCCACGTTTGAGTGAGATGAAAGCCCCATTTCTAGAACTTTATCTATTACGGCTCAAAACAAAGCCATCATATGATGTCATAGTTATCAAGTGATAAGCATGCCATTGCGCCAACATGCCCATAGTTAATATTTTGCCAGTTTTCCTGTTAGAACAATGCAGTCACCTTTTGTGAAATGAAAAAAAGGTAAGAGAAACTCTGCCATAGATGCTGAGCCAGTGATTTAGACTGCCATGCAAGGAACATAGCAACTCTAAGCATTTCCAGATGTTATTGCAGGTAATGGCTTTGAAAACAATGTTAAATAAGTGCTGAGTTTTGACCTGCAGGAAGAAATGCACTCTGGTGTGACACAAATGATACCGCTTTCAAAAATTATCCTCTATTATCCAGGTCCTTGTGATGGCAACAACCTTGGGGCAGGAGGCTTGATTAGTTTCCTGTCTGGAAGGTGCAACGCTCTGTGATTTATGCCTTAAAGTCACTGGGATGCAGAGGGTTGTAATGACTCCTCCAATTATGCCAGTTGCCAGAAGCACATGGAGAAGCAAATTGTTCTCTGATGCACACAATGGTTGATTGCAATATCACTGTTGTAAAGGCGCATGGCATTTCAGCTAGGAATTATTAGGCAAACAGTCACTTTGTTAGTGGGAAAAGTCTGGACATTTCAAACTATTCTTTTGAAAAAGCAACCCATAAGTCAAATAAATGAAATAATTATATCTAGGCAATTATTTACACTGGGGCCATTTTCATTTATATTTAATGTTTTAATTGCTATTTAATTCATTTTTAGCCTTTCCAACCGTTGGGAAATTTGAAAACTCAACAAAACCTAAAATAAAAGTGCTTTAAGAATTTTTTAAAATTTGATCAGACCATGTGGTAAACCAAAGGCAAGCTTATAGGAATTTTCCATTTTGTCCACATCTTCATATCATCCCTTCTACTCTGTCTTTCTTGCATCAAGGGGCCCATGGTATCTTACAACAAGACAAAGGTCCCATCTACATTGACCACTGAATGCAAATGTGAGTTATCTCTGAAACACAGCAGCTAGACTATGCATGCTATGAAAGCATGCTGAAGCATGCTTTAGACCCAGTAGTCAGACACAAGCGAAGTCAGGGGGAAAATAATAAATAAATAAACAAAAGGATTGAAGAGAAACAACAGGAAAAGCTGACATGATATGAGGATTTAAAGATTGAACTGCAAAGACTCTGGCACAAGCCAGTAAAGGTGGTCCCAGTGGTGATTGGCATACTGGGTGCAGTGCCTAAAGACCTTGGCCTGCACTTAAACACAATCGGCGCTGACAAAATTACCATCTGCCAGCTGCAGAAGGCCACCTTACTGGGATCTGCATGCATTATTTACTGATACATCACACAGTCCTAGACACGTGGGAAGTGTCCGACGTGTGATCCAATACAACAGCCAGCAGAGTGATCTTGTCTTCTGTGGACTCATCTTGTTGTGCTTCAAATAATAATATAAGTTTTTATATCCCACCCTATCTCCCCAAGGGGTCTTACAAAGGGACCCATGAAGCCTTAATGTGCATGAGGGCATTGTATTGCAAATTACATCATGTGGCAAAGTCGCCTCCACAGAATGTTAGTTAGTATAGTTTATTGCATTAGCCGCAAGGCCATATCAAGCAGAACAAACCATGCAAAAGAAATACATGTATCAAGCATTGAACAGTGGT
The DNA here is from genome assembly GCA_030556195.1 of Anolis apletophallus. Classification (NCBI taxonomy): domain Eukaryota; kingdom Metazoa; phylum Chordata; class Lepidosauria; order Squamata; family Anolidae; genus Anolis; species Anolis apletophallus. Next base: position 14,653,378 of record JARBWK010000001.1, read on the forward strand.
TCCGTAATGTGCAACAGTACATTAAACAACCGTTCCATAATAAAATAACAAATAGAAGCCAGTCGGGAGGATCAACATGAGCTACTCCCACCTTTACAGGATGGCCCCCTGGCACCACTGACACAGAGTGTTCCAATGCCAGCGGAGGAAACTCATACAGTTGTTGATAATTCTACAGATAAGAATGATGATCAAACAACTAAAGCTTTTTTGCAGGTAGTGGATTTGCTGAGAGACTTAGATGAGAAATTGGAAGATATAAAAGCCAAGATCGAGAAATTAAATCTACCAACTAAACCTCTGGAAGAGACGATCGTGTCTATCAAAGCCCCTCTACAACTAGACTCCAAATCCAACAACATGGGGAAGGCAGCCGGAGAATATCCTGCACAACATGATAACCTAATCCTGCAAAGGAACAGACTCATATTGGTTATAGAAGACCACAGATATAACGAGGGAATGTGGCACAACATGCAAACAGTTAGAAAATCCCCCTCCCTATTAATGCAATGCCACTGCAGTGAAGATGTCCTGATGGAGGCCCATTGGCTCCCCTAGATGCCCCCAGGGGAAAATAATTGCCCTAACTTTTTCAGACAATCTTTACGTGGGGCAGCTACTCCAAAAGAGGCAATCTCTGAGAACAGTTGGCATTCATTTGATAAGAATCTTTCATTCTAAACTCAGGAATTTTTTTTATAAAGAACATACCTCCCCAAAAGACAGACAATTCAGGGTTTGCAAAACGCAAAGAAAGATGGCCTCCCACAGTAACTTTGACCATTGCACCTAGCTGCATGAGCCCCACCCATCTTAATGTTAGCCCACTTCCCACAAAGGTGGCTGAACCCAAACCAACAATGCAGGAACATGTGTCTCAAACAACACAAGAAAGAGAAACTGACCCAACTCCACAGATGGATGCACGCCAACAACTTTTACCACAGCCGATGGATCAGCACAAAATTCTATTTGAAAAAATAACAGTGCTCAAAAGTAGACTGGAGAATGTCAACAATGAGGCAGAAGAAAGGTATTCCCGGACCTTACAGAGCCCTCTATCAACGCCCCCATAGAATGTGAATCACCCAAAGCAGTCACCTGGAGTATACATATGTATTCCAAAGATGGGAGTTGAAAAAAAATATGTTTGGCTTGATAGCCATGAATACTGCAAATCCTGGAATGGGTTCTCTCTGTGTGTAATTACTATCCAGGCCTTGAACAGGTTCCAGGTTTTACAATCTAATCATCTGCACACCGAAAGCACATTATTCAATACTGGTTTCAAACTGACCTGAGTAGTGAGAGTAGTTGTGCCTTTGTGTGGAGGATGAAGAATTAGAAACAAAAGCCTTCATACTAAAACACTGTTACTTTTTTAAAGTATTAAATAATGTAAATAAAATAATGATGATATTTTAAATACACCTGTTTAAAGAGACCCCCCACAGCCTACTCATCGTAAAGTGCCTGTTTAAATAATTGGTGTTATGGTGGTGGTGACAAAATATTGTTTTCCCTTGAAAACAGGGCATGTGTGCACCCCGCACCCCATTCATGTGCCCTGTTTTACATGTAGGGTGGCTTTCCTGCAAGTCTTCCCAAAGTGTTTTTGCCTCCTGAACAACTTGTGTGTACTGGAGGATATGCATCTTGTTTAAAGAAAAAGTACTTTTGCTACTACAGATTTAATGGGGGCCAATATGGGGCCAGCAGTGAGTTTCAGGAGGACTCCTGTGTGCCCTGCCAAGATCCTAAGGGTTGCCTTGCCCTGTGCAAACAGGTGCCTGCTATCATGATGTCAGCCGCAAGCCTTTGCCTGTGAAATATTTATGCAGATTGAGGATAAAAGCTCAATAAATCTTTGCAGAGTTGGGTGCTCTGCTGCCAGAATATCTTTGTTGATCATTTATATAAAAAAGAAAAGTTGCAAGCACTAGGTATCCCGATGTTTAAGGTTTCTTCCACAATGTACAAAATATTTCATGTTCTTGTGTGATGGATCATCCAGAGAGCAACTTTGAAAAGCCTCCCCGCTAGCCCTCACCCGATGTAATCCCTGGCCTGAAAAACAGCTTTAAGCTCTTCAGCTCTTGCATTCTTCCCTCCACCCCCTGAGTCCACCCCACATGACATATGTGCTATTTGCAGAGACTGTTTGTCCAAACCAGGTGGTTAGAAGTAAAAATGCCAGCAGATCTGCCTTTTGTAACAGTGGGAGCAGCTTGTTGAAATTAGTCACCCTGAGCTACAGTACATCTGGGTTGTCAGGTTTCCAAAGCAGCTATCAGTCCTAACATGAAAGGAAGCTTCCATATTCCATTCCCAGATGGGAAAGGCTCTGTTTTGTATGCATGTGTGTGTTGAATAGGCTGAAGCTTATTTCTTCACAGAGAATAAAGGGAGAAAGCAGCATATAAGATAAATGCAAATAAATAGACAACCAAACAAACAAATAGCAACTGCCTATCCATATGATATAGTAGTTTGAGTGTTGGAGTAGGTTGAATTGATGCAGTTTGGAAAAACCTTGCTAACATCTCCATGCTAGGATCATCTTATATTCACCATAAATTGTAAGTTACTGAGAGACACACAACAACAAACATTTGCTGCATTGAGAGTTTCAAGGACTTTGTAAGTTAGTTTTTCATTATTCCAAGAATAGTTATTTTAGTGACTTGAAGAGTGTTTTGAAACTTCAGTTCATACAAAGAGCTTCAGCTGGTTACGAGTATCATGCAACTCCTTTGGTACAAAAGCTCAGCCTCGAACCAGTTTTGGGGCACAATTCAAAATGCTGGTATTGACCTATAAAGCCTGATATGGTTCGGTTGCAGACTATCTCATAAACCATATCATCCCATATCAACTTGCCCAGACCCTGAATTTTTCAGGAGAAGTGACAGCACTGTCTCAATATTTGTTTGGTGGCAACTCGGAAGAGGACCCCTCAGTGGCTTCCCCAGACTCTGAATCCCCCCCCCCCCCCCAAAGATCCCTGTTTAGAGTTCATCGGAGAAGACTTCTGTTCAGACAAACTTCAAGAATGGAAAGGTTTTATTCATGGTGTTGTATTATTTTATTGTACAGTTATAAACCTTCTTTCTATCCCTTTAAAGCAGTGGTTCTTAATGCTGACACTCTTTAATACAGTTCTTCATGTTGTGGTGACCCCCAACCATACATTTATTTTTGTTGCTACTTCAGAACTGTAATTTTGCTACTGTTTTGAACCGTAATGTAGATATCTGATATGCAGGATGTATTTTCATTGTTAATTCTCTTCATCCTTGGGATTTGGCCATGGAGAGGCCACTCCACCCCACTCTAAGCCCTCCCCTCCCCTAGCTCCTCCTTCCTAGGCCCCCTCCCTCACCTCCTCCCTTCTCTCCACCTCCTCCTCCTCCTCCCTCTTCCTTCTTGGCTCCAAAGCAAACCTCACCTTCATCATTCCTGTCTCTTTCTTCTAAAATTGCAGAGAATGCAGAGGGGGCACCACCTCCCTCCGGAGAAGAAGAAGAGGCCTCTGGGGAAGTGTGTGTGTGTGTGTGTGTGTGGGGGGGGGAGTTAGTGGTGTCTCAGTTCCTAAGATACCACTAACTTATATGTTTTCCAATGGTCTTAGGCAACCCCTGTGAAAGGGTCATTCGACTCCCAAAGGAGTCATGACCCACAGGCTGAGAACCGCTGCTTTAAAGTATATATGCAATATTAATTATGTATTTTCATTTAGATTTTTTGTTGGTTCTAATTATTTAATTGATAAGTCACTAAGCCCCTGTTTGGTGAAAAGTCCCTATATAAATATTGAATGACAACAACAATAACTTTCTTCAAAGTCACCAGAATGCTGAATGGCAGAAAACGCAATTAACAAGGTCAGATACCACTTATAATTATAGAACAACAAATGCTATTATCTTTTATATCACAATTATCTTTTAAATCACTTAGTTATATTTTATATCACTTAGTTATGCCCTAGTTATTGCAGAAAGTAATTATTATTTCTGGCTAGTTAGAGTCAATTTCTGTTCCTTTCTCTCCTCCTCCTTTCTGTTTAGTAGAAACAAAGCTCTGAACAGATTTAATTTTCATGCTATTTGTGTAAAGAATTTTATTCTGTACAAGTTCAGAAACAAATCCCAACTTTAAGACTTAGAAACAACAATGGTAGATGAATATACATGTAAGAGGAGGCAATCTTATCATATGAGAGCAGTAAGACTAGAATCCAGCAGGGTTCTTCAGTCTGTAGAACTGGGCATTATGGCTTTAACAAACAAGTCATTTAAAGAAGTTTGCTTTTTTGATGCCACAAAATTGCTGGTTGTCCAGGGAAATGTAATGCCACAGAGCTTTTAGAAGAGAAAATGGGAAGGAACTTGTGCATAGATATAGATAGGTAGATGAGCAGTGACATTACTGGACAAAAATCAGGTTGCCCTTCATGAAATCTACAAGCCTCATCTCTGGATTCTCTCTGATCTGAGCCAAATTCCACCACTTTTCAGTCTTTTTTTAAAAAGTAGATAATTTGGCTACAAGGAAAACATAATAACACTTGCACTATATTCAGGGACAGCTGGATCTCTTGAAACATTACTTTTCCATTGCTAATGGAGCTGAAATTTTATTACCTGCCTTTATTGCTCTTTACCCCTAGTCTCACATAGCAAAGAAGAGAAGTGACCTCTACCTTAAGATGTAATCCCCCAATTCCATCTTAACTGATAGTAAAGTAGCATCCGAGATGGAATACAGGCCTGTGACTTTAATACATTTTGCTACTATATGATTTTTAAATATTTTTGCCTAAAGAAGAAGCCGGTGAAGTTTTGAAAGCTCACATAATATGTTTTATGCTTTGTAGTTGGCAAAAAAGGTATTGCTGCTCTGGATTTAGGATTGTATATTGCCAAAGTAATATGCAACACAGACATACGGTACGTATTGTGATTTATAATAAAATATAGATACTAGATATCATACATGCCTGGCATATAACTTCTAACATTTTCCAGTTAATAGTCACACATAGGTGTAATTTTGGAGGGGGGTCAACATGGGAACAGCCCCTCCCACCTTCCTGCAAATAAGAATCCTACCCCATCAAATGAAATTTCTCTTTGGTTTCAGATTTCTGGCATTAAATTGAGAGAAGGGAACTGATGCATCATTCTAATCTAAACTTATATTTATTACATTTCGTTCCCCTCGGGCATTTTCCTGTACCTTCAATTTGACTCCCTTGTAACTATACCACTGGAATGTAGCTCAACCATGGGTTCTCAGGGCACACTCACAAAAAATTAAAATAAAATTTAAAATGGATATGCATGACTTGGGTCATTGGACTCTTCTGGCATGTGGCTGAAATGTTGCAGTCAGATGTAGGAGGCATAAATTCAGAATCAGCACTTACACATGGCAGATCACTGGTGTGTATGTGTGTGCGTCGCTGTGCACAGCCCTTTGAAATATCAAAGAGTAAGGCGTGAAACTTTCAAAGACTTTCAAAGGCAATTGCAAATGCAGACTGGAATATTTGTATGTCTCTGGTTCCATATATGATTCCCTTGTTCTTCATTCCATTTTACCGTTGGCTCAGATTTAAGTAAAAAAAAACCTTATGAATTACTTAGGATCTTCTAGAATTTTGGCCATGGAACACCACATATTGTTAGATAATGTTTAGCATGTCACTTTCCGTGTCTTGCTAAGAGTTTAGGCATAGCATTTATTCCTGTTATCTAACCGAATGCCTGGTCCCATAGCCACGTCTTCAACTTTTTGCTAAAGGAAAGGAGGGAAGAAGTTGACCTAATTTTGCTGGGGAGTGAGTTCCACAGGCGAGGGGCTACCGCCGAGAAGGCCCTGTCCCTCGCCCCCACCAAGCATATTTGCGATGATTGGAGTGGGTGTGCAGGTGAGCCGGGGAGTGGGTGAGCTCCTGTTGTTAGGCCCAGCTTTTGCCAACCTAGTAGTGTGTAAATATGCAAATATGAGTAGATCAATAGGTACCACTTTCATGCAGTCATGCTCACCACATGACCCTGGAAGTGTCTATGGACAACGTCAGCTTTTCAGCTTAGAAGTGGAGATGAGCACCCCCCCCCCCCAGAGTTGGACATGACTAGACTTAATGTCAGGGGAAAAGTTTACCTTTTTACAGCAAGAACATAGAGGAACTGTGCAATTTTAAAAGAATGGGAGGTAATTGAATGCAATATGCTTCCATGTTGTTCCGGTGCCTTGTGAAGTCCCAACTTGGAGAGTTGTCCTACAGAGGGTCCCACACTCCTTTGGAGACAAGAGGACACGAACAGTAGACCTTTGTCCTTTGGAATTTCCCATCAGCTCAAGCAGGCAAACTATCCAGCCCTTGTGTAGCGAGGGCTCTTGAATACCACACTTTCGTTAGGAATTTGGGCTTAAATGTGAAAATTCTCTACCACACAATAAAAGTGGCATTCCTTTGCCCTTTAGCACATCAGTCTTCCCTCGTGAATAGAGCCCTGAGTTCTTTGGCTCTTTCCATATGGAACAATTGATCCCTTCACTTAATTTGCCAAGAGTAATCAGTTATTTCTGCTAGCTATAAATTTTAACCCACCCACCCCCATTAAAAAAAAACTAGAGGAAAGGAAGAAAGCGAAGCAATAAAAGTGGGGCGGCAATAAAGCACGCAGCTGTCAGAGCAGTGACGGCTGGTGTGGTTTAGCACTGCAGGGGGAGAAAAAGGAGCAAAACAGGCTCCTAAACTGTGTTCACCTGTTGGTTTCTCAGGCCCTGGGGTTCATCTCAGAGAATAGGTCATTTTTCAGTTGAATCTTCTGCTGCTGTAAGGGTCACTTGGTACCCCGTTTCCGAATGACCTGAGAAGTTCTCCACTATTTTAGGCTGCTAATGCAATAAGCTAAACTGAACGATTAGCAGCAAATCTGAAAAATCAATACACCCAACATTTCCAGCTCATTCAATTGTTTACTTCCTGAAGGGTATATCATGGAAAACACACTGTGCCTTATCTCTGGCAATAGCTCCTTAAAGTCACAAAAACAGCACACATTCAAAGAATTATAGAAATGGATACTGCTCATGACCCAAAATTAATACCTTCCCTTAAAAGCAAGGGTGTAAATTGCAAAGGTCTGTCAATGCAAAAAGATAGCTATGGTGAAGCTCCCAAGTCCCAGCATCCCTGGCTAGCATAGCCAATGACAAGAAAGGATAGGAGTTGCAGTTTCAGCAACATCTGGAGTGCTGCATGATTCCAGCCCCAATCCATAAAAATTAGAATAAAAGAGAGAAAGAGAGAATATTTCATAACAATAGAGTTACATTGGGAATTTAGAAGACAGGCTGTACAATAGTGTTGCTTCATTCGTGGAATTTTGGGAGAAGTCCAGACAACTGTGAGTTCAGTTTGCAGTTCTCTTGTGTTTCTCTAATATTCAATCTATCAAGAAAATGTAGTGAAATTTAGGGATGTAATTCATCATTAATTCCATTCTCTAAGGAAGCAAAAAGTCATTTAAGCAATTTTCCTCTCGCTGTTTCCAGTGCGTGATTCATTCTGCAATTTCCCTTTCACTGTTTTCAGTCTGAGATTTATTTGGTGTGTGCAGAAAACAGTATTTGTTCACAATTTTTGTGTCTACAATGACTTTGCACCCAGGACCGGACAAAGGTAAAAAGCGCGAACCTTTTTTTGGTGCCCCCTGGGTCTTCAGTGTGGTGATGATGGTGCGCACGCACGCCGGAGCACACATGTGTGCAAACAGCTAGTTTTGCACATGTGCTATTGGGACCGAGCACTTCTGGTGGAGGGAGTAGCGAAACGCACTCCCAAGAGGATGAAAAGGACAAGCCAGGGAACACATTGCAGCCGGAGGCGGGAGGCTCCGCTCCTGCTGCAAAATCTTCCCCTGTCCTTTTCATCCTCTTGGGAGTGCGTTTAGCAACTCCCTCCACCAGAAGCGCTGTTTTAATAACGCATGCGCAAAAGTTTCACGCATGCGCCATCGGGTCGGAGCGTTTCTGGTGGAGGGAGTTGCCAAATGCACTCCCAAGAGGATGAAAAGGACAAGCCAGGGAACATTTCACAGCCGGGGCGGAGCCTCCCGCCTGCGCACCGGCCGCCCACAGCAATGGCGTGGCATGATGCATCGAACCTGGCGGCCATGGCCGGATGCACCCTTGGCCAAGTGGTGCCCTGAAGTGGCCGCTTACTTTGCCTCCACTAAGATCCGCCCTGTTTGCACCCCAGTTTTTACCATGAACATCCAAATGATGTCCAGGGACTTCCTGTTGGTAACGTGGGGGTAAAACCATTTTACCCTGCATTAGGAGGAGTCAGGGAATGCTCCATAGAGTCATGCTGAACTATTTTCATCCTGGGTTACTGTGAGTTTTCTGGGCTATATGGCTATGTGCAAGAAGCATTCTCTCCTGACATTTCGCCCACATCTATGGCAGGCATCCTCAGTGGTTGTGACCCAGAAAACTCACAAAAACCCAGTGAAGCCATGTAAGCCTTCAACAACATATTTCATGATACCAGAATTTTCTATTCCTATAATATATTTGTTATATAAACCACGAGGGATTTGATTATCTGTAAATAAATAAATAAATGAAAATTTGTATAAATGTCATTTAGGCCTGGTGTTTTATCCAAATTTAATGTATTTTTACTTCCTCAAACATTATTAAGGCATTCAAGACATCTCTTTGATAAGTTTTGATATATTTATTATGTAGTTCCCTAATAAAGTTCTTGACATTCATACTGCTATCTAGAACTGAGAAATATAGCTCTACATGGAAATCTTTGAAAATGTGAGTTATTTGGGGGTGTTGTGTGGTTTTTGGGCTATATGACTGTGTTCAAGCAGTATTTTCTCCTATGTTTCACCTGCATCTTCAGAGGACTGGCATACAGCCCAGAAACTACACAACACCCCAGAAATTTTGGCTGTGAAAGCCTTCATTACTATATTAGTTATTACATTCGGATTTGAAATGAGCACTTTACTTTGATTTTTAACTGAAGAAATTAGTAAATTTCTTACTAAGAATGTTGGGAAATAATTTTGAATTCTTGTTGCTAGATTCATTATACTTTAAAAATAAACTGGAAATATATATGTATTATGTATTTTTCCTGGGATTTTAGTTCTGATCTCATGTTTTCTTATACCCCCTTTGATGCTCATGTGATAGGTTTGCTTTATGGTCATAAAAGTGAAAGAGGAGATACAAATAAGTATGGATAACACCTCAATACTTATTTGTATCTCTTTTCTCACTTTTTATGACCTTAAGGCAAACTTACCACAAATCTGGTTCAGAGAAACTTTGCTTTCTCTGAAGCTGAGAAAATATGACTTATTTAAGGGCCAGAGAGATAGCACAGTGGTAACAACAGCTGTGCTGGCAATCTGAAGGTTGCATGTTCGAATCCCGGGCTGGTTTGGACACCCAGCTGTGAGCCCTGTCCACTGTTTACACAACAGTTCGAAAACAGCTCAGCTGTGATTAGATAAAACTGGGAACCGCCAAGCGGGGAAGGATTTTTTCAAAGAAGGACTTACCACGCCTAAATAAAAAGCAAGATCGGCTGCCTGAAGATGGAAATGCGGAAAACAGAGGCTCTCCATCATGAGGATGAAGCAACAACACTCCCTTGTGACGTAATGACACAATCACACCCTGTGACGCAATCACACCCTGTGACGCACCCTGTGATGTAGCCTGAAGAAAAATCCTTCTAAAATTGTACTTGTCATATGTTGTATGTTTTATGTAATTGTATGTGGAACTGGCAGGGACTGTCTGCCGTATGTGTGATGTAATCCGCTCTGAGTCCCCTTTGGGGTGAGAAGAGCGGAATATAAATAAAGTGTATTGTATTATTATTATTAAGGTCATCCAGGGGTTTTCTATAGATCAATGGGATTCAAATCCTCGTCTCCAGAGTTGCTGTTTAAAGCCCATGCAACTACACTAAACTGGCTGTCATTCAAAATGCTTTCTCCAAAATGCTTACCCATACAATTTACTCTTAACATACATATCTACACAATCTTATTGAACTGCCAGGCAATACACATCTCTCTGTCCCTTTGCTTGTCTTGCTTCTTTCCCTTGTTCTCACCAGAGTGTACCTGTAACATGGCTCCAGTGGATTTCTAATCCCCACCCCCCAAGAAACCAATAAAAAAGCAAACAAAAACATCAAGATCAAGCATTTAGAAAACCTTCTATGCTGATTCTTTGCAGATTCTGGGAAGACTGGCAATTTAGAATACATGACTGTTGCATTTGTGAAGTATGCTCTGCTTTGCCTTGCTTCCACCTCTGTGTGCCATGACTTTTTTCTAGGTCAGTCACTCTGTTGGAGCCAGAGCAGAGCAACAGAGTACAGTGCTGCTGAGCTGCTGAGTAGGGTTCCCAACTCCCTCCTAGCAACTCTCTTTATTGTGACAGCTGTTCTGGCTGCTGGTCCATTTTAAGGCACTATTCAAAGTGCATCTTATTGCCTATGAAGCCCTATATGGGCTGTATTCCCACAGATGAGAGTGTTTGTATTTCAAGAGCTTTCTTTTTGTCGTACTACCCTCAACAGTACATCTGATGAGAACATGGGCGAGGTCTTCTAGGTTGCCTCTTTCTTCTTGGAGAAGGTTAGTCTGGTGCTCTTCCTGCTGTTTTTCCATTAGCAGGTGGAGACTTATTACTGGGGTGGGAGGAAGTGATTTCATAATGTGCGGTGATGTCTATTTTTTTGTTGCCTTTTAAAACTGTTTTAAGTTTAACTTATATTTTGATTATGTTTTTAACATTTTTTGGGGCACTTTGATTTAGTTGTACCTATTTTCACTTTTGTAAGCCTCTATTGATGGTGGGGGAGGACAAGATAAAAATAACAGTCCATACTGTACACCACCTATGTTATATACAATATGTATATATATAACTAAAGACTTTGTTTTACAGAAGTTGCAAACTGGCAGAGTAGCGGTTGATGATGGTCCCTATTGCATGACATCATGCAATACTCATCGCTGGTCCATCACCTCCCTGAAATGACATCAAGACTTATGCTTCCCTCACTGGAAATGAATAATAAAAATAATTTGCCCTGCTTATTGAAATCGTAGATGGTGGTGGTGATGATGATGGAGGAAGAGGAGGAGAAACACAATAGGTGGGTGGTGGGTGGGAAGGCATTGATGATGGTGGCAATAGTGTCATAATCAGTACTATACAGTGTTCATGAATATGAAGTAGTTAGGGCTCTGTAGCTTTAGAAAGCCATTTTATTATCGTCATCACCACCACACATAGTGGCTCTATGCAATAACATCCTGTGGAAACTTACTAATAATGCATGGGGTGCAGACCCAAAATTAATAAGAACATCTGCCCTGGCCTTGTGTTACTCAACTGCTGAGTATGCCTGCCCTGTCTAGAATAAATCTGCCTGTGTGAAGCAGGTGAATATAGCACTCAATGTGACATGTAGAATAATCACAGGATGTCTTAAACCTACACCTGCTGATAGACTTCATAAGCTTTCTAGAGTTAACTGCTTCATATAATTCCCCCAACTCCCCCCGCCGATGTCCGATGGGAAGTTGTGGCCAATTGCGAGAGAAATAAGGCTGAACATTGTAAAAGTCAACCACTGTATGACTATCAGACAATTAAATCTGGATCTGCCTCCGGGGGTCTGCTTCCAGGGGCAAACCAAGAATGGGCAACTTGGAAGTCCCTGAACAGACTCAGAAGTTAAGTTGGCAGATCAAAAGACAATTGGCAAAATGGTGCTACCTTGTGTGACTGTGGAGCAGAACAAACAACTCAGCATCTTTATGTTTGCGCCACAATGCCCTGCCTCATGCACAGCCGAAGAACTGTTTTAAAGTAGTCGCTGTTCCCTGCTTTTGGTCTAAAACTATTTAGCTGTCTGTGATCCCTTTATTTATCAGTTTTAAACTTATCTGTTTATGCAATGTTTTTGACACAAAATAAATAAACCACCATCATTACCATTTCTGAAGCTAATACAGCTTCTCTAGGCATCAATAAACAGAAAACTCAAAAGAGAAGAAAACAGAATATAATTAATTATTTAATTAATAATATGAGTTGTTGGTCTCTCCATTGTTGTTGCAGGCTCCTTTGGAGTGGCTGCTGTAGACGGTCCGAAGACCTTGTCTCCTCCATTCCCTCACTGATTAAATTTGTGTTGTTGTTTTTCATATGCTCTGAGCAACTGTAGTGAATGGTTAATGTATCATGTTCAATGACATCACCAGGCTCTGTCCACAGATCTAAGGTTTTGACCAAAAAAATCTCAGAGCCTGGGATGCTGCTGACTTGGGAATTTTGACTCTAAGGGCAGGAAAAATTGGAATATACACTAGACCAGTGGTTCCCAGCTTGTGGGTCCCCAGGTATTTTGGCCTTCAACTCCCAAAAGTCTCAGCCAGTTTACCAGCTGTTAGGATTTCTGGGAGTTGAAGGCCAAAACATCTGGGGACCCACAGGTTGGGAACCACTGCACTAGACTCTTAGGCCCCTTCTACACTGTCCTTATATCCTAGGATCTGATCGTACGTTATCTACTTTGAACTGGATTATATCAGTCTTCACTGCCATATAATCTGAGATAAACAAATAATCTGGGATCCGATCCTGGGATATAAGGACAGTGCAGAATGGGCCTTAGTCCCTTTCCACACAGCTGAATAAAACCCCACATTTTCTGCTTTGAATGGGAATATATGGCAGCATGGACTCAAATAATCCAGTTCAAAGCTGAAAATCTGAGGTTTTCTGTCTTGATATTCTGAGTCATATGGCTATGTGGAAGGGCCTTTAATTAATTGGAACTCAAGCAACCAGAACTCTCAAGCAACTGGCAAAAATGTAAAGGAATGATAATCATGTGTTTCTGTTTGTTTTTCATTACTGTATTTTAATATTTATATCTAACGTATAAAGAGTGTATGGTATGATATAGTAGGGATATAGCATTAGGTCTATTAATAGTAACTCTCAAGCAAACTGAGAGTCTACTACATTAAACTACGACATGCTAGTTTGGAACATAGGTTACTATCCAAGAACAGTAGTTAGCCTGGAATCAAAAGGATCATAGCAGTGGATCATGAAAAGCTGTACATATATATAACCAGGACAACAGGACCATATCTTGGAATCCTCCACAATTCACAGCTATGACACATTCTACAACATGGAATCGAAGTGGAAGAAAAAGGCAGTCCATTCCTTTGAGCCTTTCTTTTATACCTTTTGAAGTTAATCATCGCTGCAAAGAGGGATTTCTCTAATCTCAGGGAAGGGCCGTGTAGCTCTGAGAGGAAAGGCCTTGATAAAAATTATTTTGGCTTACAAAGGAACTTTTATCAACTTCTGTTTCCTCCAGTACTGTTGATATCTGACAAAATGGGTGTGGATCTGGAGCATAAAAGACTTATCAAAAAGGAAAGACAGCTTAGATTTGGAGTTGAATCCAAAGCACACGGAGCTTAATATAAAGACACCTATTCATTTCAGACAGTTTTATGTTATGAAAAGTGGCTCTCATTTCCCAAGGGCAAGTTAGAGACAGGCTTTGTTTTGTAAGGGCTTTAGATATGCTATGTTCAGTCTTGCACTGCTGCTCCCAGACGCAAAGAAGCAACACATGTTTGTGTATTTGTATATGTTTGTGTATTTTCATATGTTTGTGTATATGTATATGTGTATATGTGCTTAAGTCCATTCAGCAGTTCACCTACCTGGGAAGCATCATCTCTTCAGATGCCAAGATTGACAAAGAGATAGATCACAGACAGGCATGTAGCCAGGGGGGGGGGGCTAAGGGGGCTTCAGCCCCCCCCCCCCGAAATTCTCAGGGTGGTCCGCGAAAAGGCCATACTGGTACATTATTTAAACTGTTATGTGCATTTAAATCATGATCTGATCACCATGCTCATTATATCCCACATTAATGGAGTTATTGGGATAACAATACAAAAGGTTTGCTAGGGTAGACCCTCTTCCACCCAGTCTCAGCCCCCTGAACCAAACTCAGCCCCCCCGAATCAAAATCCTGGCTACGGCCCTGATCACAGATTATCAAAGGCATTTGGAAGGCTTCACAAAAGAGTCTGGAGCAACAAGCACCAGAGGCAAAGCATCAAAATCAGTGTGTACAGAGCTATCATACTGTCTATTCTCCTCTATGGGTCTGAAGCATGGGTCACCTTTCGCCAACACCTATGACTCCTCGAACACTTTCATCAGCGCTGTCTTCGCACAATCCTAAATATACACTGGACCGACTATGTGACGAATGTTGTTGTCCTTGAGCAAGCAGAGATCACCAGCATTGAGGCCGTGCTATTGAGAACACAGCTGCACTGGGCAGGGCATATCTCTAGAATGGAGGACCACCGCCTCCCAAAGATACTACTCTATGGTGAACTCGCCATGGGTCAGCGCAAGAGAGGCACCCCCAAAAAGAGGTATAAGGACTCCCTGAAACAACATCTCAGGCTCAGCCAGATTGATCACCAACAATGGTCCAACCCTGGCCTCACATCGGGAGGCATGGAGATGCACTATCCACAATGTTGCAGCCTCTTTTGAGAAGACACGCCGAACGTGTCTCGAAGAGAAACGACAACGCAGAAAGAACCGCAACTTGGAAACAACATCACCCAAGGAGACTTTCTGCTGTGCTTTCTGCAACCAAACTTGCCTATCTCAGATTGGCCTTTTTAGTCATTAACGCGCTTGTAAAAAGTGTGGGATGAGTCCTTCCTAAGAATCTTCGTTCGCGAAGTAATGCTGAGAGATATGTGCCTTCATGTTGCCTGTTGATTTATGGTAATCCCAGTAATTTAATAGGGATTTCCTAGATGAGGAATACTGAGATGTGGTTTTGCTGGTTTCTTCCTCTGAAATATAGCCTACAACACCTGGTAACAACAACAACACTTTATTTATATTCCACCCTTCTCTCCACGGGAACTCAGAGCAGATTACAGTATATACACAGACACAGGCCAATATTCAATGCCTAATTCCAAATTACATACAATTAGACAAATACAGAGACAAAACAAAGATGTCTTTCATTTCCCGATTCTGAGATTGTAATAATAATAATAATAATAATCTTTATTTCTACCCTGCCACCATCTCCCCCAACAGGGACTCGGGGTGGCTTACATGAGGCCAAGCCCAAACAGCAAATTACAATAAAATAAACCAAAGACACAAACAACAACACAGTAAAATACCAAAAATACAAAAAACATATGAATACAATAAGCAGTACAAATATAAAATGAAATATCCACAATCACAGTGCCATTGAGCGGGCCGCATGTGCAAGATAAAACGCTGAAAACTCAAGGTGAGATTAGGAGGAGGAGCCAATTATTTGTGGGGGAGAACTCATAAAAAATGGGGTTGTAAAAAAGGGGCTTTCCTATAGGCGGGGGAAGAGTACTCCAAGACCAAGGCGTTGAGGGGAGCAATTGTATATTGATTGTGTGACTACTCTCCGAAAGCACAATGGAAAAGCAAGGTTTTGAGGTTCTTCTTGAAAATTTCTAAGGTGTGGGCTTTCCTAATCTCTCCAGGCAATGGGTTCCAGAGTCGGGGGCCACAGAGGAGAAGGCTCTCTCCCTAGTACCCACAAGTCATGTCTGTGATATTGGCAGGGACGAGAGGAGGGCCTCCCCTGAAGATTGAAGAGCTCGGGCTGGTTCATGGAAAGAGATGCGGTCACGAAGGTAGGCGAGTCCCAAACCGTTTAGGGCTTGAATTGGGACTGGAAAATGAACGGCAGCCAGTGAAGCGTCTTAAACAGGGGGATACTAATCTCCGGCTCCATTTCCAAACTGAGGAGCCTGTGTCTGTAGACACCTCCTGGATGTGTGGTCGGCATAATAGCTTGGAGCATCTTTTTGCCTTTTCCCACTGAAGCGGTACCTATTTATCTACTCACATTTTTATTTTTTGAACTGCTAAGTTGGCAGGAACTAGGGCTAACAGTAGAAGCTTACCCCAGTTTGTGGGTTCGAACTGCCAACCTTCAGGTCAGCAGTTCACCAGCACAAGAGTTTAACCCATTGCCCCACCACAGCCCCTTATGATACCCATGGTAGTTTCCCATCCAAGTACTAACCAGGGCTAAGCCTGCTTACTTTTCAAGATCAGATGGGAAATGATGTATTTTTGGTATGCAGGGAGCTAGAAACAAGTCCAGTACAATTTCAGGGCATTCTGGAATATTATACAAGATGTTCTGGCCTTGAGATTAGGCCAATGTTAAGAATCACTGAACTCAAGCCTAGCAAATACTAGAAGTGCTCTCGATTATCAAGTCGTATAGCTGAGAACAAATTAAAGGCAAATGTTCACTTACACTAAGAAAGACTTGAAGGTACTATATTCTTTGCATAGCAATTTGCAAAGGGATTTTGGCCTTGAGCCTAGCAAGTCTTGAAGTTGTTTTCAAACTCTGTAATTATGAGTTTCCAAAAGTAAGAAATTAATTGTGCTATCGCTACTGTGTTTTAAGGACCAAGTGCTCAAGGCGTGAATGGAGCTGGTTGGAGGAATTTTATTTTGCATCTCTCTTTTTCTGATCTTGAGGAGCTGATCTCAGTGGAAAATCTGGCTGCCAGCTCAACTTCTAACATATGCTGTCTTGCCTGTCAGTACACAATTCATTCAATATGATCAATCACTTCTTTTTCAAGGAAGGGAGTGGCTGGAATTCAGTGACAGAACATATGCTCTCTTCCACAGAGAAGGTCCCAAGTTCAATCCATGGCATGTCTAGAGAAAAGAGTAAGTAGGAAGCAGGGGCGGTCCAAGGTAATGTCCAATGGTAGGCGAACATTACTTTGGTGCCCCCTCCAAAAACATTGTTTCCCCCCCCCAAACATTACTTTGCCCCCCAAAAAACATTTTTTTGAAGCGGTACCTTGCGCGCGCGCTCCTTCCGCTCCTTCCGCGCACCGCTCCTGCGTGCTGCCGTTCCCGCGGGGCATTGTAGAGGCCGAGGAGGGGGCCTTCGCGCTTCCTGGTTTCCCTGCCTGTGGGGGGTCCGGCAGAGGAACCAGGAGCGCGAAGAGGAGCCTTTGAAGGCCCCTCCTCTTGCTCTCCTGGGCTCCCCCTGCCAGCCCCTCCCACGGGGCATTGCAGAGGGCGAAGGAGCGCTCTCCCTTGCCCTGTGCAACGCCCCGTGGGTGGGGCTGGCAGGGGAAACCAGGAAGCGTGAGGAGGGGCCTTTGAAGGCCTCTCCTAGCACTTCCTGGTGCCCTCTGCCAGCCCCTCCCATGGGGCGTTTCACAGGGCAAGGGAGAGCGCTCCGGAGGTTCTGGGCATGCGCGAAAATCTCTGCGCATGCTCAGAAGCTGCTGCAGGCAGCAGCAGGGATCGGCGCTGGCCATGCCGCCGAAGCGGAACTCCCTGCTGCTACCTGCAGCAGCTTCTGGCTTTATCGCGGACATTCTCGCACATGCCCAGAATTGCTGGAGCTGAAGTTCAGCTCCGGCAGTTCTGGGCATGCGCGAGAATGTCCACGCATAGCTCAGAAGCTGCTGCAGGCAGCAGCAGGGAGTTCCGCCGGCGGGCGCGGCCAGCGCCGATCCCTGCTGCTGCAGGCAGTAGCAGGGAGTTCCGCTTCGACGCCGCCCATCCATGATGGCGCCCGGCGCGGCCGGCGGGCGGCGCCCATCCATGATGGCGCCCGGCGTGGCCGGCGTGGCGGCACCCATCCATAATGGCGCCCCACGCGGCCGCATAGGTCGCTTACATGGATGGACCGCCCTTGGTAGGAAGTAATGGTGATGCAAAAGAGCCTTCTTTGGCTGAGATCCTGCATTTTGTTTGCTATCAGTAGACTTGGGCCCAAATCAATTTGAATAATTTGCAATATTAGATGGTCCATTTCATATAATATCTGAAAACAGAACGAGGAGGAGGGAGCCACAAAGTCTGGCAAAACAGATTAAGGAAGCCGGATTTTGTCAGTTCCTGCAGAGGATGGGGTTAAGTCTGCAATATATCTGAGTCAGGGATCTGCCACATCTTTTTTCCCTCCCCAGCAGAAGCAGCTGTCCATTTCTTTTTGGAAAGTTTCCTAGCTCCTCCTCCAGAGAAGGCCCTGCTGGGAACTCACTTTCCCGGCAGCACTTGCATAGGGCAGGCATTGAAAAATCTCTGAGTTCCTCTCGGAGCATGATAGGAGTTGTTCTCTCGCTCTCTGTTTCTCAGCCAATAAAAAACCTGGTTGTGTCCATGCTCTGATTGGCTGAGAATTGACACAAATGGTGACTTCATTTCCCAGAACCCTTTCTTGTGGTTTGTCTTATGTTATGGTAAAAACTTAAAATAAGTATTAAAAAATCAGTAGATTGGTGAATTGTTTTGAAACTTGGCAGGCTTGCCAGGTTGTAAATGGGGTCTAAAACGGAGGTAGGTTTCAGGCAGATAGACCTTAAAATGACTGAGGATCGAGTCTTTAAAATTTCCCATTGCAGCCTATGGGCCAAATCTTTGCTAATGTCACACACCAGCCGAAAACCAGGGCCCTTTAAATATTCACACAACCACGGCTAGAAATAACAGTCTATTTATTGAAGTAAACAATGTCCAAAAAAATAACAGTAAACATGAAAATAGCCAAGGCAAAAAACATTCGAGAACATCCCAGGAAATGTTCCCAAAGCTTCAGGTTAATTAAGTTGTAAGGTCCTTGAATATAAATCCACTAAGAAGCAACAGAACTTAAAACTAGGATAGTCCCAAAAAAAGGCAAGCTCAAAGTTCTGTCATGAATGACCAAACAATCATGAAATCAGGAGTTCATGGAACTGCCTGCAGTAGAATCGAAAGTTGACCAGGAACTGAATTTCAACCTTTACAGGGCTAATAACAAGATCTCAACATTCTAACATTTCCCTCCCTTTTCCCTGGGAAAGTAACAGCTGCAGCTAGAATCAGCAAGCCAGGTGTCTCAATTCCCACCCACTGGACTCTCAAGAAAAACTAAATTCCCTTAACTGCTTTTCCAGAGTTTCATCACCTTGGCCCTGCACTGAAAATCACACAGATCCCTGCACACCACCACAACCCACAACCCCTGAAGCTACAGGCCCAAAAGCTAAATGAAAATGGCAACACCCCTCCTCATTCAACTAACTTCCAGATAAACAGAATGAGGTGTCAGCTGACAATTGACCCCGAAACATCATGTCTTTGGGCTGAATTTCACACCTCTACTAGTCAGGTAAGAAAATATTTTCTTAGATTGGGATAATAATCATGCAGTTGTTGTGATATTGATAGATTGCAACTCCCAGAATTTCTCACCTTTGGCTATACTTACTTTTATTGCTTGGACTTGCAGTTCAGAAGGCTGCATGATTCCCGCTCCTGTTTTAGATGGACAAACTGGTCTATGAGAAATAGCATTCTATGTTCTTTTGTATAGCAGCTACTCTATGATGCTGTCATGAGATAACAAACCAAAAGCAATAGGAATAACAAGGCAAACAAATGTCTGCATTTTTTAATAACAAATAATGACATTATTTGAAATAATGAGCCACTGCACCATGTGGATGGATACGTTTTATTCCATTGCACGGTTCATCTCAGATGAATTTACAAATGTATATATACACAATGCAGAATGTCCACCATGTGCAGTCTTAGAAAAGCAAGAAAGCTTACACATTCCAGTTGTTAAATGATGCAACGTCCAGGTGGATATTTAATGGGCCATAGCAAATCTTGAATGACACTGCAGACTTCATAAATAATCCCTTTAAACAGATAGAACAGACCCCCTTTCTAATGAAAGGCATTTACCTCCCCACCATCTTTTTTTTCATGTGGCAGCCATATTTTTAGTGTAGTGTATTTAGGCCCTCCCCAAAATGTGCACATGTGAGCTACAGACTTCCCAGGTTTGATTATTGAAACAGAGAAACTCAACCCAGAACATAGCAGTCACACTAGATATATCAGACAGAGTGGTTTATATTTAAGACATGGACAACAACCTGTGCCAGATCAGACCAAAACTCACAGATCTGAGCATTATGTTTCCAAAGGTGGGTAACTAAACCATATGAGGAAACCTCACAGGCCTAATCTTTTGTTCAAAACAGAATACACTGGGGAAAACAGATTGATAAGAACTTGTCTGCCAAGTGGTGGTTTTTCAAAATACACCTTCCTAAACATCTTTGCAATCCAGAGCTTCCAATTAATATTTTTTGTTGTATTTTTGAATTTTTAACTCTTAAAAAGCCACACAGGTTTTTTTGGTAAAATGTGTTCAATGAGGTTGCCCTTGCCTTCTTCCTCTGAGGTTGAGTTGTCCAAGGTGGGCTTCTGAGGCTGAGCATTCAGACCACTACACAACACTGGCTCGCTTCCAAGTTATATCTTTAGGAATAAATATTTAGCATATAGGAAAAATCCTATTGGTTAAATTTATAACCCAAAGTTTAGCCGAAGGGACCACAAACAGCACAAAATCCAACAGACTATAGATTGAAATAAAAGGTCACATATATTCAGAATACTGAGACTATATGATGAGTATATACGAACTCCTTTGACCTACAGTCTGTTGGGAGCATTCCCTGTCATTTATAGTCCTTTCTGCTATCTGTACACCAATATATGTACTTTTGGGGATATTGAAGAAAGAGGTATTCCATACCTCCTTGAGCAAAACCATTGCCCAAGATGCTCAACAGCATCTGGGGGTTCAGCTAATAGTCAATACGGTAGAATTTTACAGGGCAATCATCCTTAAACTTGGCCCCATCAGATATTTGGGACTTCAGCTCTCAGAAGCCTCAACCAGCTTGGCCAACAGTCAAAAATTCTGGGAATTAAAGTCCCAAAAATCTGAGGGACCAAAGCTTGGGAGCCACTGCTATAGAGGGTAAGCACTCCTCATTCTTCCCATGTGCTCAGGGGAAACCAAAACATGATTGGAGATGCACTCAGGATCACTCTCTCAACTACTCTTCTATACCTAGAAAAAGAAGAAGGAAGGAAGAGCAGCTTTTACTCCTGGACAATGATGCACGCAGAGTAGCTCTGCCAACTTGCTTAATGGATCTCAGTCTATATGGATAGGATTATGGGATTAGGACTATATATTTATTTTAGGAATAACGTTGCCTTTTCAGGACACGTTGCTTTTGATGAAGGACAAGATGTTGTTACTTCTTACCACTTCTCCCATTCTATATACAAGAACTGAGTTGAATCTTAATGTTGTACTGACTATGGGACACTGTTGTGCTTTGTGGCTGGTGGCAGCGATCCGATTTAATGGGGCCAGACAAGTCCCCTGATACAAATGGGAGCATTCTTCCACCAAGGCCATGAGCTTTGTTAATGTAGAAGCCTGTTGTTCACATTGTTGTTGTAGTCTTTCAAGACATTTCTGACTTATCGTGACTCCAAGGAGAACCTATCACTGGATTTTCTTGGCACTGTGCCGCATTTGCTAAGGACTCTTTGTTAATCTAGACTCGGACGTGTGGTGTTTAGGCCTTTGGGGTTTGCGGGTGCTTTCTTATGGAGAAAGGGGGACTTGGCCAGGCTTTTAGGGATGGCACTGGACTCTGAATGGTAACGTTCAACACTTTTATTGATTACAACCAGTTAACTGGTGGTCCAATTCCTTCCTTAGTTATAAGATGTTATAGCAAAGTGCTTTGGCAACATATCAAAAACAGTATCCTGCAGTCTGCTGAAGAATCCCTAGGATTCTCCCTCAAGAAAAACTAAGACTGGTTTGATGAAAACAACCAAGAGATCCAGGAGCTGTTGGCAAAGAAGAGAACCACTCACCAGGCATTCCTCGCCCAGCCATCTTGCCATGTAAGAAAAACAGCCTTTCGTCTCACATGTAGTAAACTCCAAAAAAACCTCCGAGACATTCAGAACAAGTGGTGGATTGATTTAGCAGAAAAGACACAACGTTGTGCAGATCTCGGTGATCACAGAGGTTTTTATGAAGCTCTCAAAGCAGTGTTTGGACCTACTTATCAGGTCCAAAGCCCCTTATACAGTACAGATGGTCAAACACTAATTACTGATAAAACCTCCATCCTGATGGGCTGAACATTTTAAGAGTCTCTTCAATGCCAACCGAGTAGTCCAAGGTTCAGCTATCCAACACATGATACAACAACCAATGAAAAATGAACTGGACACCGCTCCCACTCTGGAAGAGACCATTGAGGCCATACAGCAGTTGAAAAATGGCAAAGCAGCCGGAATCGATGGAATCCCACCTGAAGCTTGGAAACAGGGAGGTCATGTACTTCATGCTAAATTCCACGAGCTCATTGTGAGTTGCTGGGAAAAAGGTGAACTGCCATCAGATCTCCGAGATGCAGTTATCATCACCCTGTATAAGAAAAGGGGAACAAAATCCGATTGCTCAAACTATCGAGGTATAACACTGCTCTCCATTGCTGGAAAAATCCTTGCAAGGATACTCCTGAACAGATTAGTTGCGGCTATTGCAGAAGAACTTCTCCCTGAAAGCCAATGCGGCTACAGAGCAAATAGGAGCACCACAGATATGGTTTTTGCCCTTAGACAACTGCAAGAGAAATGTAGAGAGCAGAACAAAGGACTCTATGTAACATTTGTCAACCTCACCAAAGCCTTCGACACTGTGAGCAGAAAAGGTCTGTGGCAGATCCTGGAACGTCTAGGATGTCCCCCCAAATTCCTCAAAATGATTGTCTTGTTACATGAGGGCCAGCACAGTCAAGTCAGATATGGCGATGCTCTCTCGGAGCCTTTTCTAATAACTAATGGAGTGAAACAAGGTTGTGTTCTTGCACCAACCCTATTTACAATCTTCTTCAGCATGATGCTCCAAAGGGCTACGGCAGACCTACAAGAAGAAGACGGCATATATATACACTATCGTACTGATGGCAGCTTGTTCAACTTAAGCCGCCTGAGGGCTCGCACTAAGACTCTAAACTATCTAGTCCGTGAGCTGCTTTTTGCTGACGATGCTGCCCTTGTCGCCCATTCAGAAGCAGCCCTGCAGCGCCTCACATCCTGCTTTGCAACAGCTGCAGAGCTGTTTGGGCTGGAAGTCAGCCTGAAGAAAACAGAAGTCCTCTACCAGCTCGCACCACAGGAAAAACACCATCATCCTCACGTCAGCATAGGCAAATCTGTGCTTAAGTCCGTTCAGCAGTTCACCTACCTGGGAAGCATCATCTCTTCAGACGCCAAGATTGACAAAGAGATAGATCACCGATTATCAAAGGCATATAGTGCATTCCGAAGGCTTCACAAAAGAGTCTGGAGCAACAAGCACCTGAGGCAAAGCACCAAAATCAGGGTGTACAGAGCTATCATACTGTCTATTCTCCTATATGGGTCTGAAACATGGGTCACCTATCGCCAACACCTACGACTCCTCGAACGCTTTCATCAATGCTGTCTTCGCACAATCCTAAATATACACTGGACCGACTATGTGACTAATGTTGCTGTCCTTGAGCAAGAAGGGATCCCCAGCATTGAGGCCATGCTACTGAGAACACAGCTGCGCTGGGCAGGGCACGTCTCTAGGATGGAGGACCACCGCCTCCCAAAGATACTACTCTATGGTGAACTCGCCACGGGTCAGCGCAAGAGAGGCGCCCCCAAAAAGAGATATAAGGACTCCCTGAAACAACATCTCAGGGGGTCTCGAAGAGAAACGACAACGCAGAAAGAACCGCAACTTGGAAACAACATTACCCAAGGAGACTTTCTGCTGTGCTTTCTGCAACCGGACTTCCCTATCTCAGATTGGCCTTTTTAGTCATCAACGCTCTTGTAAAAAGCATGGGATGAGTCCTTCCTGAATCTTCGTTCGCGAAGTAATGCCGAGAGAGTAATTATAGCAAAGTCTGGGGGGGGGGGGGACTTAGTTACTTGCCTCGGAGTTGTAGAAAACAGATGCAATCCTCTGTCTGGTTCCAAGTGGTCCTCTTTCCTTCCAATGGCTTCAGGGTCACAAAGACTCCAAAGCCCCAAATCTGCAGAACCTTTGTTGAAGGCGAACCTTCCGTTACAGTCTACAGGCTGGTTGAAAGTGCAAGGATCACACAAGGTTACCAAGGTCTTGCAGTGTACCTTGATATGCTTGAAGCTGATCCCAAATGTGTTTAGGTAAACGGAAATGGCTTTGTCCAAGCTGAGGCCCAGATTTCCAGCCTCGCGCCCTTGTTTTCTTTGTTAGACAGAGCTGGGAGGAGAAATCCCCCTCCTCAGGTGACCTCAGAAGGAGGAATGGTTAAGGTGCTGAGGTCAGCTTTGGCGCCAAAACTCCAGCCTCCCCCACCCAACGCGCACACACACAGTTGAAACTGTAGGGAACATCACAAATGGATTGCAGGCATGCAACCGTGGTGCGTTAAACAGTGCAAACAGGCCCTTCAGAGGCCACAATAGGCACAATTTGTTCAAAGACACTTTGCCTTTGCCTGTCTCTTAGACTGAGAGCTTGTGCCTCATGCAGTACATTTCTATGGCCAACTGGGGATTTGAAGTCTTGACTCCAGAGTCATAGTGCAAAGCCCAAACCACAACACTATGCCTCTACTAGTTTATTTAACTTGCACATAAATCCATCTGCCACAACCTCTATTATTTCACAACTACTCACTAGATGCTGTTGTTTGCAGTGGCTCCTTCCCTCTGATTAATGATAAGGCTGGCTCTAGTTAATCTTCATACAAAATGGCTGACGAGTAGCTAGATATAAAAGAGGGCAGGAAGCTCCATCAACTTTGTCATGGAAGCCATGCGCATTGAAATCTTCTCTATGACAAATAAGGGCTCAAGATTCCTGTCCTCTTTTGCACTTGTAGACACCCTACTAATAAGGCAATGCACTCTTTAAAACCAAACCCCTATCCCCTCATTTCACGACTCTTTTCTTAAAAGCCTTTGTTGAGTGACTTTTCTGCAAAGCCTTCTGAAAAATGAGTGTACAAGATATTGACAGGTTGGCTCCTACTCCTATTGCTGTTGGCACTCTCCGAGAAAGCTTTAGGAAGTACGACTTTCCTTTATGAAAGGAGTGTTGACTTTCACCTTCCAAATCATGTTTACTTATTGACTAATACTGTAATCCAGTTCTTTTGCTGCAGTACTAATACCAACTGAATATGGCAGTTGAAGCCTTTTAGGCAAAACCTTTATCAAAACACAGCCATGTTCTAGAATAACACAAAACTCTCCACCGTAGGACTGCATCCATCTTAGGACAAGAGTTCTTGACCGATGTTAGCAAAACTAGGTCATCTGTATGCGACACAAATACAAATGAGTTTTGTTGTCATGGTTTTCCTCACAACAAACCATGGAAACGTGGTTCTATGCAGAAGTGCCAAAAAGAAGAAAGGCATCAACAAAAAAGGATGGCAGAAGAGGACACAGGTTTGCATAAAATGTGCATATGCCAAGTTACATTTCCAAGTGCAAATTTATGAATAATAGTCCCTTAAAAAGAAATCCGGCAATCTCATTCTGTGAATTTTATGGCTGTTCAGCCTGCTGTCCAGGTGTTACAACTGTTGATCAGGCATGGTTTAGAACCCAAAAATAGGGGATTGAAAATCTAATGGGGGGGGGGGGTTTATTAGTAATAGAAAGACTTACAAAAAAATTTCCAAAAATTTCTAAAATGTAACGTAATTACTAACGAAATTCGTTAGTAGTTCTAAAGTAGGCAAAGCAGGGAAATAGGACTGACACATTTTTAAGCACAGGCAAATCAAGGGGCAACATTTCCCTTGGTTTCCTTGCAGGGAGATATAATGCATTAATATATTATTATTAATATTATTATTAATATTATTAAAGGACAGGGTTTCTTTGCAGGGACATATAATGCATTAATATATAATTATTATTATTAATATTATAAAAGTACAGGGTTTCTTTGCAGGGACATATAATGCATTAATATATTATTATTAATATTATTAAATAAAATAGTTGCCAATGCCCACCTCTGGTGCAGGCCTTGCTAATCTGTAGAGTTCTCCTCACTCCAGCTTTTTCCCATTCAGTTTTACCATAGCAGTCTAGGACCTCCGTTTGAACTCTATGGCTTTTCTTGATTCTGAACTCTTCCTTCTCCTCTCCGTGCTTTTTTCACTCCTGCTGCCCTTCTCTCAGCAGTTCTTATGTCCTTCTACTCTGTCCTTCTATCTAAACCCCCTTCCTGGGTGTTTAAATCGCTTTTTAAAGTCCTCCAGCCCCTCTAGGAGTCCCGATCTGGATCTCTCTATCATTTCCGGCTCCTTTTTCACTTCCTGGAGGAAGCCTTTCACTCTAATTAAGCTCCAAGCATGGAAAGGCCCCGATTTGACTGTGAGTTATGTCTGCAAAGCTATTTTGGAGGGGGAAATTTTCCTGTTGGGTGGGCATCTGAAATAGTTACTAATCTAACAAAAATTTGGGCCCAGGGGGTGCGGAAAAGAAAGTCCACTTCCGGGATTGGCCCTGCGATGCGTATAAACTTGAAAGTCCCATACATATGAATCCCTTCCGATTTCTTTTCATTTTCATAACTTTTTTCTCATGCCTACTGTTGATGTGTGACTTTAAGACACATACTATTCCTCTTGTTTTGGGTGTATGATCTTTAAACCAGATGAAGTTCTGAGAACTCTTCAAACAGAGAGCGCCTCCCAATTGAGAATTAGGAATTCTTTAATAATTTCATTTTCAAAGGAAGTGACAAATAACTTCAGCAATTTCCCCCTATTCTGAGAAAGTGTTTGAAAACTACCCAGTTTTTGAAGACAATTGACAGTTTGGGACTTATTTTGTACAAAATTCACACAGAAAATAGTGGCAGGGAACATGTAACCTCTCCTGACAAAATCAATCAATCAATCAATCAATCAATCAAAACATTATTATAGTCAAAAGACCCAACTGGCTCAGGGATAAAAGGTGCACAGCTACAAACAAATAAATAAACTGCTAAAAACGAATTAAACACAGGGCTATGTGCAATACAAGATGCATATTAACAAGGGTAAGAACACTACAAATAGATACTGGACAAGTTTTTGTTAACT
This sequence comes from Anolis apletophallus, assembly GCA_030556195.1. Taxonomy (NCBI): domain Eukaryota; kingdom Metazoa; phylum Chordata; class Lepidosauria; order Squamata; family Anolidae; genus Anolis; species Anolis apletophallus. The sequence goes on from JARBWK010000001.1 coordinate 14,680,581, forward strand.
TCTGACAAAATCCCCCCAAACCTGATGATTGATGGAATGTATCTCTATCTCCACATGTCAGTAGGATGGGTCTTCTTCAATTAAGTAGCAATCATGAATATGAAACAATTTCAGCTGAGTAAAACCAGTTATCTGTTCCATATTTGGGTACAGTTATGTTATCTGGGCAGAGGCTAAGGACGGAGGTACTAGTCAGAGAAGGATAGTCCATTTTATGGGGGGGGGGGTTGAAGGAGTATTTTTATATTATAATGTAATACAATATAATACTACTACTACTAATATGATATAATTTTATATTTTATATTACATGTAATATTACTAATAATATTACATTACAATGGTATAGTACAATATAGTAATATATAATACTGATATTGTACTATGCTAATAATATAATATTTGGCATTACTTCGCGAACAAAGATTCTTAGAGAGGACTCATCCCACGCTTTTTACAAGTGCGTTGATGACGTTGGATGTGTCCTTCAAGCCTGTGCAATGGATTTTTCTGGTGGAGCACAGCGTGCACAGTACTGACCTCACCCTTTAAACTAAAGGTTCGTCTGCCAGGGCCTAGCAAGCTTGGACGGTGGCAGCAAGGTGCTCATGTCGTAGGTTTGATTAGAGTTTCCTTCTCTTAGATGATTGATCTTACAGGGTTAGACGAGTGCCATCTGCCTGGGTTTGAAATTAGTTTTCCTTCTCCTAGGATGGTTGCCAAAAGGCTAGAGAGCCCATCCTGTCCATTGACGCTCTTTGTCAGACCCTTCGGTTGTGACCTGTCTGTCATGGGAGGCCCTACTGGTGGCTATTATGCAACTGCCAGCATAGCTCACAACTTCATTAGGGTATGCAAGCCTCTCCCCCACGACAAGGGGGTGCCAATTGAGAGGTATAATATATTGTATGTATATATATCTTGTAAGCCGCTCTGAGTCCCCTTCAGCATGAGAAGGGCGGCATATAAATGTAAATAAATGAATAAAAACCCCACCTCCCACCCTAATTTTCTCTTATTCCCCCCACCCATGTCACTGTCAAGGAAGCAACCCTCATTTACGAAATGGGAAGTGGGGAAGGGGAATAACCAGCAAAAATGGTGTGTGTGTGTGTGTGTGTGTGTGTGTGTGTGTGGAGGACCATACTTCTCTGTTTGGCGCAACCTTTTGGCATCCATCTGGATAATGAAGAGTACCCATATTTGTTATCATACTTAATCATGAATGTGATACTATTATCACAAGTGAACTTAACTAAGTATCTAATACAGGATTCCAGTCAGTATTTTCTATATAGAAAAAATTTTTTATAGAAAATACCATAGCTGGGGATATTATTTTGCACCAAAAGTAGCATTATCATGCCACTTTCTATTCAAAATATTGCATTTTTCTACACCAGAGAGCCCCCCAAGAAACATGCATATTGTGCATAAAATAATTCTCGGCTTGGGAAGATTTTCATTGGTCTAGAAATCTTCGTATCAGGGTTTCATGACATTCGTTTCATAGTTTCCCCCCAATATTTCTGAATAGAATTCTTTTTAAGGTTGAAAAAATGGCCACCCTTATGATACAGCACAGATTGTACACCATCTTCAAAAAGCTGACCTTGATGACCAAAAAACAATAAAATATAAAATAAACAGAAAAGGGACAGCTTGGGAATAGTGGGAGAAGGAGGGAAAGGAAACGACTCCAGCCCCCTGGAGTCACTTCATCGTCGGCATGCTGACATAGAAACAGAAGGGATCCATTGCCATGATGGGAATGTTGCGGACTTGAGAGCTGTTCATGGGTTTTACCCATCATTATCTAGGGATGGGATAATCATGAGGTGGAGGCAGACTGGCTGCGGGATGAGTATGGTATCATGCAAAATGACAATCCAGCTGCAATACTGGCATGCGATAAAGTTTGCGATTCCTGCTGCATGCGATAAAGTTTGATCAGTAGTTGAATTAATCATGGGAAAGTGTTGCTGGAAATAGTGCAAACAGGTGCTAAAGAGGCCTTTGCAGCTGTTGCCTAACCAGAGCAGAGCTGAAGGAAATGGACTCATAATTGGAATGACCTTTCCCTAACATCCTTTCCCTATATAAATGAGATCATAATTTAGAGCTTCCCTGGAATTATTAATCCTCCAACTTTCCAAAATGTTTAATCTGGACTAATTATTACTCCCACCCTCCCTGCTGATTTGAACCAAGCCAAAACTTGACTTACCCTACTGTTGACCTGGTTACTTTTGTTATAAGCATGTGGTGTGAGAGGATTTCATCGAACATCTTAAACAACACTTCCTAGAAACTCAATTTCAAGGCCAAATGCTAACAGCAAAGCCACAGCATGAGCCCCTTCTGTGTGCAGCTGTATGACCTAATGCAGAATCTATGAGAAATGTGTTGGTGCTTTCATGAAATGATGAGCTTCCCACTAACCTTTCAGGACTCGTACTGTTCAAATATCAGGCAAAGGTAAGCAAGTCATTGGCTGCTTAAACCATTACTGTCTTGCTTCTAAAGGTCAGGAATGGCTTCTTAGATATATAAACAAATTGCCAATTATGGTTCATTTCAAAGACATTGCAAGTCTTCCTTCCATTTTCTATTTCTATTCATTCATATCCCACATTACTCTCAGTCTGCAGCTCAAAAGCAAAAAAAATACATTGTGGAAACATTAAAAATACTGGCTGAGATACTGTATTGGCAGATGTGCCTATGACATTGTAGGTATTTCTTCCAATGCTTACCCCCCCCAATTTGCCCTTTAAACCAGGCAGCAACACAACTGAAAGACTCCCAAGATACTGCAGAAGGTTCTTTTCAGATGGGATGTGTCTTTGTCCTTCTCTGAGGCTGAGAAGATGTGACTTGCCCAGGGTTGCCTAGTGGGTGTATGTGGCTGAGTGATCATTCAAAACCTATTCTCCAGAATCCTAATCCAACACTCAAACCACTGTACCACATTAGGGACTTCTTCACACATGTCGCTGGAATCACCACGGATCGTGGCAATTCCAGTGGTGCCCATCCGAGGGAATGGGGAACCCTTGCCCAGCACCCCACATCGTTCGACTCACTGACCTCCCCATCTAGCTTCCCTCCATTGATCCAAGACAACATGGGAAGCCTTCTCTTAAGTCCTCCAGTTTGCCTTCCTCTTTAAGACGGAGCCCTGCAGGAAGTTGCAGTGTGTAATGTTATGGGAGCTGACAGGCTCCATCGTAAAGGAGAAGGCAAACCGGCACATGCTGTTGATTTTGCCTTTGTCTGATGAGGTTGTAGTTCTCAAATCCTACATATAATGCTGTAAATACTGCATGCTAGACCTTATTAAATGATCAATAATATTAACAACAGTTAAAACCATAACCATTTATAAGAGGACAAATAAATATAAACACAGCATCTGGTAAGGCCTTTCCTCAAGAGGTCCATTTCAAAGGCATTCAAACAAACAAACAAAAAGACCTTCATCTGCCTATGAAGAATAACTAACTTCTTTAGAAGGAGAATTCGAGAGCCTGTGGGAATCCTTATCATGTTCCTAGCAGATGTACCTGTGTAGGTAATGGGACAGAGGAAAGGGCTTAAAGATGTTGCACTACAATGTCTCATATCTACTTTGTGTGTGTGTGTGTGTTGTCGAAGGCTTTCGTGGCCAGAATCACTAGGTTGCTGTGAGTTTTCTGGGCTGTATGGCCATCTTCCAGAAGCATTATCTCCTGATGTTTTGCCCACATCTATGGCAGGCATCCTCAGAGGTTGTGAGGTCTGTTGGAAACTAGGCAAGTGAGGTGTATATATCTGTGGAATGTCCAGGGTGGGAGAAAGAACTCTTGTCTGCTTGAGGGAAATGTGAATGTTGCAACAGGCCACCTTGATTCACAGTTAATGACCTTGAAGCTTCAAAGCCTGGCTGGTTGCTGATCCTTTGTTGGGAGGTGTTAGCTAGCCCTGGTTGATTCTTGTCTGGAATTCCCCTGTTTTTTGAGTGTTGCACTTTATTTACTGTCCTGATTTTAGTGGGTTTTTAAAAATACTGGTAGCCAGATTTCATTCATATTCATGGGTAATTCTGCAGACTTACAATCTGGACTGGGGCTATCACATGTAAGGAAATTGAAATTGGTCTGAGAGACATCCTGGAGTTGGGTGGAGACATGCATCAGATTCCCTTATGCCTGCACTTGTGCCTCTGCTACTCTGGTTTGATGGCAGCCATTCAGATTCCAGAACCCGCTGCCCAAATCCAGTGATAGTTTCAGAGGATTGTGTCAAAGTTCTCACACCAAAGAACACTTTATACTGGCAATACACAGGATTTCATAATCTTCTTGTGGCAGAGCAAGGGAAGGACTCTTGTACGCAAAGCCATGAAGTATGGAAGAGCATGTTATTCACAAACAGCAACCCGTGAAGCCATGCCTTGTTCACATGTGGTAACTAGTGGAAGGAATGAGACTCAAAAAAGTAATGGGACAATGGGTTATGTATTGCACATTCTTCAATTAAGCCTGCTACCTTCCATCTATTTCCATAATTTTTGCCTCTTTTGGAACAGGATCATCTCCATTGTCACATGCATTGATAAGTTGTGTTGGCATATCCAGTTGGCCAAACAGACAAGACACACTATTTTAGTCACTTAGCTTTTATTTCTTTCATGATCCACTTTAACTTTCCACTCTTGTGACCATTGGAGGTGCTCAAATCTTATGGGTTTGTTTTAGGATAAATTTATAAACCTGTTTGGATTGTCATCCCCCTCCTCCCCATATATTTATTTATTTGGAATGTGCTCATTTTGGAGTTTTACCAATCCATCTGGGAACTCTCTTGTGTATGTGTGGTGCTAATTTTTTTTATAATGGTTGAGCATTGGAAAGATTGGAAAGAGAGCTTTTCTTAATGCTCCAAACAGCACCCTGCTTCGATCCAGTGATGCTATAGTTTTCAAAGTGAAAATGACAGGATTGGCATTGTGTTGGGTGACAATTCTAGCATAAAATTGTGTGTACAGACAGTTTGTTCTTTTTTAAAGAGCTGTGTTGATGATGTCCCCAAGGCAATGACTTGTTGCATGAAGCCTTTTCTAACTTTCAACTTGTTTTTTTCTTTTTAGTGGAGAGGGGGAGCTATTTGAACTGCTGTGCAACAGGATCTCAAGGCCTTGGTGCCTATAATGCAATCACAACTGTGGGATCTAGTGTGCCTGCCTATCCTGGTGTACATTTGCTCTCTACCAACAGTAGTTAAAATCTTAACATAGCTGTTCCCTTACTACAAAATTGTTCAAGATTATAAGACCCCAGTGTTCATTCAAGATTATAAGACAAACACACAAGCCTGTTTCAGGCTTTTTAAAAGAGTGAAAAAAGCATAAGCAGACATTGGTGGAATCTTCATGCTGCGATACTCATTCATAAGAGCTCAGAATGGTGGTGGAGTGCAAAGCTGGCACACATTTCAGAACACGCATAAAACTCAAGCCTGTTTCAGGATCTTTTAAAAGAGAAACACAACACTTCTGAGAAAGCTATCACAGAGAACAAATCCTCAGACATTGATTTTGTCAACAAACAATGGAATGGCAGTCTGTTATCTAGATTAGGTCTATAGTTGTTGCATGTCAGCAAAGCTCATCTCAATCATATCCTAGGCCTTAACAACGGTTTGTAAAAATCGGCCAATCAGTGCTGTTCTCTGCTTGTCACAGAACAGGTATACTTCAGTTAATGGACTAGATATGTTCCAGAGCATAATGTCTTTAACAAAAAGTATGGTAGAAATAACATTGAACCAGGGTTCTCTGCAGTTTACATGTTTCAGCAAACTTGTTTCTGTGAACAACCACTAAACAAAACATCTAGATCTGTACTTTTGTTTACATGTTGACATAGCAGGTGAGGCAGACATATCTCTTCTCCCCACTTCTATTTTGTTTTCCAGGCATATTCAATGAATAAGTGATTCTGGAGGCAACTAAATTTTGCCTTGCTTGCTTTCGACAGACATATACAGTTACAAGAGGATTAGGTAAAGCAGAAACTTACTCTTTCATAGCTCGCATTTTGCTTATAACATTACTTAAAGCAGATATGCTGTTTCAACTTGTTAACAAGAATTTGTATTTTCTCTTTGTCTTGTTATCAGACACTTTGGATCCATCTACATGGGCATCAAAATCCAAAGCCGATCCAAAGTACTGTTGCTTTAGAGCAGGTATGGGCAAACTTTGGCCCTCCAAGTGTTTTGGACTCCACGTCACACAATTCCTAACAGTTAGGAATTGTGGTAGATGAAGTCCAAAACACCTAGAGCGCCAAAGTTTGCCCATGCCTACTTTAGACCATCCCTGCATTGTGAGGAAGTGTTTCCATCTCTAAACTCTTGAACCATGGCAGCAGCGGGAGCTGAGTCCTAAGCATCCAGTTGGGCTGAACTGGTCACTTACCTTTTGTGTTGTTTGTCACCATGTCAGGGGCCACAGAGCTGTGGATTGCTCTTGGCCATCACTGAGAGCTTTTCCTGATGTCACCAAAGTTGCCAATACAACTTGGGAAAAGGAGAGAGAGAGACGATCCCCTTCCTTTCTCCTGGTTGTGTGGGTACCTTTGTTGACATCAGGAAGCTTTCAGGAAAGCTGTGGAGCATTTCCCAACTTCAGCTAAGGAAGGATCAGATCACTTATCCGGTTTACCCTGTGTTACAGGCCATAAGCTCCCTGACTTCTGTTCCAATTCAGGGTATAGAGCCTGTGTAGACAAGCCCTTTGGTAACAGATATGCCTGCACTGGACATCTCATAAAAATGAGCATATTGATGCTTGTTGGTTTTAACTGGTTTCCAAGAAAACCTGGGCTCTGGTAAGAGTGCAGCTTCAGAGGCTTAAGAGGAAGAAAGATAGGAAAGTGAAGGGCAGAAAGGAGGGCAGGGTGGATGAGAGAATGAACGTGCCCACTATTGGCAGTGAAAGAAGAAAGTTCTCAAGAATGAGCCAGGGGAGTGCTGCAGGTTATTTGATTACTTGAATAGTTTTTTATTAAGTGTTTTTTTTAAGGATTTTTAATTGGCTGGCTTGTTTAATTCTATTTTAATATTGGTATATTGAATTGTGGATTTTAAACAACACTTTTTAAAATGTTGTGAGCCACTTTGCATCTCAATCAAGATAAAAGTGGGGATGATGATGATGATGATGAAAATCTCACCCATTGCTGGCATCTGGTTTTTCTGCGGCAAAGAATGAACTCTCCAGATGTTATTGAACTGCAGGTAATAGCAAATGCTATGCTGGTTAGGGCTGATGGGAGGTGCAGTCAAACAACCCTGAAACATCTGTTTGTCCCTTCCTGAGTGCCTGGTTTTCAGCCAAGAATTGAGCTCAAAATCAACATTGAGTGAAACACATTGGATGGTATCTGCTCACATCTGGACATTGGTCAAGGATGGTAGATCGGGCTACCCATTTTCTGATGACAGGTCTTGAAGCAGAATGAAGCATACTAATATTTAGGTGATCCTTGTTTATCCTATTTAATCAATGCATTGGTTCTTTGAAAAAGCCATTCCTTTCTAAAAAGGAAATAGCTACCAGACATATTCTGGATCAAGATCATGTTAGTAGGAAGTACAAGTTAACACAGAAAGTACAGCTATTAGAGAATAAATTATTTTATGCTTGGAGCTGTGGGCAACTGCCTGGCAAACACAATGCATGTAAAAACACACACACACAGTCTCCATTGATTTTTTTTTCAATAGCTACTGAAGGCAAATACGTTGTTTGCCACTTGGCACATTGTTAATTACTATATAAATAAAGAAGGTCATCACCTCTCTATTCTGCTCAGTAAGAGACACATAACTAAACACAGAACACCAGGAGCAACCAGAAAATAAGACTTTTGTTGATATACAGACTCACTGTTTCTATGGTCTAGGCAGAAGTTGCACAAAGATTATTTAGTTAACATTAAGTTACTAGGCTACTATAAAACTCAACAGAATGTTTAGTGAACAGTTATTTTTCCTGAAAGTTAAGCTGTGCTGCTTTAATCATAATTGATCTATTTCACTCTTTATGAGTTGTTAAAAAAGGCTATTATTATGACCAGCAGAAGGATGATCTCCGAGACAGCTGAGGCAGAGTTACTGAGTGTTAAAAATAGAGTAGTCACCATCAACAACTTTTTCTCCAGAGAGGTGTATTTCAGAAGGAATCTGATTCTTTAAAAAACTATTTATTCCCTTTCCAGTTTAATTAGGTTTTATACAATGGGTTCTTGGAATTTGCTGGGTTTTGGTTCCAGAAGATCGAAAAAGCCTGAGGATGCTCAATTCCTATTTTAAATGGTGGTGTAGTAAAATGACATTCCTTTTCTGAAGCTGCAAATAAAAATTGCTTTTGGGAATTTGGGGGAGAAGGAGGAATATTTTCAAACTATGGATGGTGGAATCTGTAGATACAGAGAGTTGGCTGTACTGGTGGTCAAATCAACATTATATCATCTATGGAGAATACTCCAGTCGAGTTGGATGGGATGGCCCTTGTGGTCTCCAATTCTATGCAACTTTTTTTTAAAAAATGTGAAAAACATGACATATTTCAAAATTTCATCTCCTCTATAAGATATTCTGTCCATGCCACCATTTTTCTCCTTTTGAAGATTTAATTTCTGTGGTGGAACAGTTTGTTTGTAGTAGACTCAAGGCTCAGTCTTTGGCATTTTCAGTAAAAAGAACACAGGTGCAACTCACATCTTTGAGAATTTGGGTGGCCAGTCAGAGTAAATGTCACTGAATTCATTAATTCCAGAAGCATAACATTGCTGTCCAATATTTTGGTCCTTTTGGCTGGCCCTTCCTGGATATTCCCCATTTTTAAAATATCTTTTCTAATACAGAATGATCTTTTATAGCATTCCAAATGCAAATATGCCATATAAACATTTGATTTTATCATTTGAGAGTTGTAGTTGCTGGGATTTATAGTTAACCTACAATCAAAGAGCATTCTGAACTCCACCAACGATGGAATTGAAAGTTGGCACACAGAACTCCCATTATCAACAGAAAATACTGGAAGGATTTGATGGGCATTGAACTTGAGTTTTGGAGTTGTAGTTCGTCTACATCCAGAGAGCACTGTGGGCTCAAACAATGATGGATCTGGACCACACTTGGCACAAATACTCAGTATGCCCAAATGTAAGTTTGGGGAAAATAGACCTTGACATTTGTGAGTGGTAGTTGCTGGGATTTATAGTTCACCTGCAGTCTGAAGCATTCTAATGGGTGGCCATTGCCATGTTTTCTGATGGTCTTTGGCAACCCATCTGACACCCCTTTTGCGACCCCCAGGGGTCCTGACCCCCAGGGTGAGAAACACTGATTTAAATAGATAAATAGAATGCAGTTATTTGTTTATTTATAGTTGTATTTTGTTTTCTATTTATATGTTTGTATTTTTCTTGTGTTATTGCTGCTGTTTTTGATTTTATTTTATTGTAATTTGTTGTTTGGGCTCGGCCTCATGTGAGCCGCCCCGAATCCCCATTGGGGAGATGGGGACGGGGTACAAATAAAGTTTATTTATTAATATTATTATTTCATATCAAAAGAATTGCATAAATTAGTATAAAACAGATAAAAATAGAAAGAGCATAAGTGGCTAAATATCTTTTGACCAGAAACGGGCAACAGCAACAGCATTGTCTGTAGCCTCCAAAAATTCTTCCTCTGTACATGAGAAAGGGCACAGTGGACAAGCATACAGATGCAGAGTTGTCTGTTCTATTCCACAATAGAATGCATAAGATGCTTTGGGAACCGCGTCGGCAAAAACAGCAACAGTAACATTGATCTGGATCCTAATTTCAAAACTCAAAAACCCCTCCAAACAAACGCAAAACAGCTCCCTATTCAAAACAAAGTTGGATTGACCAGTGGGGGCATTATTAACCCTGACTCCAGTGTAGCCAGCGTGCCCCACAGCTCCCATAGAAGCACAGGGGATTTTGACCCAGCAGCACCAACCCTGAAATGTAAGAGCAACAACTGTGGTCATTAATCATAATCTTCAAGGTTATGCCTTGCCTTTGCAAACGGACAAGCGAGTGGGGCCTTCCGTGACGACTGCTCAAGCAGTCAAATGGGATTTGGTTGCTCTGTTTGCTCTCCTTGTTGTAACTTTCCTTCTTGGCTCCATATGTTGAAATGCCTCAGGGCTAGATAAGTATGAAAATCTGTTTGTTTCAAATACTTGACGTGGCTTTTTTAGGCAGCACTCCCAACCCAGGTGTGACTTCTTTCCCCCCATTCCTTTTTCCTTCTTCCTCTCTCTGTTTGTTTACAATTCAAACATAAGTCAGAAAACATTCACAGGGCTGACACATTTTTCATAGAATGCAAATCGTTTCTCTCTCTCGGAGCCTCCGGCTATTTTGGCCAAGACTCATATTTATTTACTTATAATGGAGCGAGGAGGGAGGGATCCACACCAACAAATGCGGGAGGACTAGCTGAAGAGGGGGGGGGGGTCACAAAAGAGCCTCAAATGAGCAATGGCTTGTATGAAGTGCCACATACATTCCTGACATTCTGTCAGGTCTTTGGAGCTGCCAGACGTGATGTATGCGGTTCACCTGTCAACATTTGATGGAAAAGCAAATCTGTCACGCTGAGGCTTTTTCGGCTGCTCCACAGACCTTTCACCCTTCCCTCCCCTTGAATTTCCCACTGAGCATCCCAGGCCTTTGAAATATTTCCAGTTAAGGATCCCCTCGAGTCCTGTTCTCCTGTTTGCAGTTCAGCATTTTAACACCTGTGCTTGACAATGCGGCAGAGGAAAACCCTAATGTGTTCCCGACCTCGACCCTACCCTTACTATATGATTCATCGTTACCAGGCATTTATTTGTCCTCTGCATTTTTACATTTTTTAAAATTTTATCCTGCCTTTCTCCCAATATAGGATCTCAAGGAATTATAATACTCTTCAACATGCTATAGAAATCTACATGGAAGAGGTATCCTTGCAAAGACTGAAGGGATATCCAGAAAGAGTAAAATTAAATAAACACAGTATATTAAAATTGATGAGAGATGGCTGGCTGGAGACAGACAGATAGATTCTCTGAGGAATTCTCCAGAAGGTACAGAGGAAAAATAAAAATCAACAATAAAATAGCACTACAAAATGTCACCAAGGCAAAAATGAGGACTGGAAGAACATTTTCACAATCAGCCAAATATTATCTGTAGTTAGAATGGTAACACTGTTGGATTAATGCACTTTGACTCTTCTTTAAATACTATGGCTTAATTCTATGGAACTTGGGAGTTGTAGTTTGGTGAAGGATGAGCAGAAGAGAAGACTGAGAGGAGACATGATAGCCAAGCCATGTATAAATATGGGAGGGGAGGTCATAGGGAGAAGGGAGCAAGCTGGTTTTCTGCTGCCCTGGAGACTAGGACACGGAGAAATGGCTTCAAACTAAAGGAAAGGAGATTCCACCTGAACATTATGAAGAACTTTCTGATTGTGAGAGCTGTTCAGCAGTGGAACTCTCTACCCCAAAGTGTGGTGGAGGCTCATTCTATGGAGGCTTTTAAACAGAGGCTGGATGGCCATCTGTTGGGGGTGCTTTGAATGCAATTGTCCTTCTTCTTGGGGGTTGGACTGGATAGCCCACGAGATCTCTACCAAGTCTATGATTTTATTATTCATTCTTGGGAAGAAAAAGCTAAAGATGTCGTAAAAGTCTAGGATAGTACTGCAATATCAGCTCTCCAGTATTTTCCCAGGTGTGACATGAAACTAAGATAAGGTCTGATACTGGGCAGGAAGGCTATTAGAAAACAAGCAATAGCCTTGGCCAAAAGAACAATCAAGCTCAGTACTGCTTTCAGCCCAACCTACTCACGGCACTGATTTAGATGCCGTTAGAGCACCGTTACCTACCCGCCGGAGCAGTACCTATTGATCTACTCACATTTTGCATGTTTTTGAACTGCTAGGTTGACAGAAGCTGGGGCTGACAGTGGAAGCTCACGCCAGTTCTCAGATTTGAACCTGTGACCTTTCGGTCAGCAAGTTTGGCAGCTTAGTAGTTTAAACTACTGCACCACTGGGTGCAGAAGCAAAAGGTGCAACATGTGCCAGCACTTGAACCATGTGTTGTTGTTCCTCTTATAACCATTAAGGACAGCAATCCTGTAACTAGGTACAGTTAATTAGGTTGTCCCTAGTTAAGTTACAACCATAGTATAATTTAGTTATATTTTCAATGTTAAGTAAGGCGTTAATTACAAGCAACTAGTTATTTATTTCTGAGTGGGAGTTACTTTGCTCTTACACGATTACACGGGACCCTCCAGAAAGCATTTTGTGAATATGTCCCAGTGTGCAGTCACAGCTAACTTGTGCTAGATTGCACCTTTCATCTAGGAAAACATGCAGCTCAAGAAGCCAGAAAAATGGGTCCCATAATTTGTAGTTCAGCTCATACTGTAATTATTATCCAGGGTCTGGCATATGGAAGGCATTAGTGGTTTGTGCCTTTTTGTTGTGTTTCTAATAAAGATCCATAATTCTGTAATAATTTCCCAGACCAAGCTATTACATTGAGACAGGTATATTACCAGAAAGAACTCAAAATCTTTTCAAATGTAAAAGACGGGCACACTATTTCCTACTAAGCAGATAAGACTGAAGCGTGACCCCGCCAATAGCTATATTCTCTGTGCATGGTTTTCTTTCCTCTCTGTACCTTAAAAAAAAGTTTGGTCTCGCTTATATTGTGTATGGTGGGCCCATTTGGCAAAAGAACTGAAGTCTTCCCAATTTATGCTGGTTTCCTTTCAAAGAGAAAATCAGACGATGATAAACAATAATTTTCATTGTAATCTTATTCTTGGGAAAGTCTGGAGCCTTTCATGATGGCTGCCATCTACGAAACCTGACAAATATTTAGAAGATTAAATGCTTAAAGGTTTAACGGTGAAGGTAAAATGAAAACCAAGTTAAGAGCTGAAGTATGAGCCAATGAGTCACATTAATCAGTCTGTGGGTTTTACAGCAAATAGGTCCATTGCAAGCCCTGTGTCATGCGGAAGACTGGCACACTCCATTTCATTCCTAGTTTCTTTCTAACACTATCCAGCTGTTAGCTTGCTCTTATGTAAGACTCAGTTAGGGGACAGTGACTGACATGCCATAGCCTCCAAATTTGGCAGATGCAGTCTTGATGGCTCCACTTTTCCAGCTGCTTTTAAAATGCCATTGTCCCTGTTTCTCTCTTTACTCCAATTTTCTCCCCTTCTCAGTTCACTTCCATTGCTGCAAACCGAGTTTGAAATGAAAAACTAGTTTGCACTCAAGTTAATAAGGGAAGAGGAGAGGAGGAGTGGGATCTTGCCTTCCCCAGGAGTCTCAGGCAAACACAAATTGCTGCAGCATTTCCTCATTAATGAATTTTGCCATATTGAACACCCTCTGGTATGGCTTGGTTACACATACACACATCATTTGTGAAACACTGCCTATTGTGAGATGTGCACAGGAATGCTAGTGGTCCTTGCCATGTACCAAGGAGATTTCTTGAACTTCAAGCATTTATTTATTTATTTATTTATTTACCCTGCCCATATCAGCCTGAAGGCGACTCAGGGTGGCGAACAGTCGGCACAATTCGATGCCATATATAAATACACATATCAATAGAATAAAAACATCACATTGTAAATTATCTAAAAAATCAAAAACATCAAAACAATGAACAATCACAATTTTAAAAAACTATGTCATCATGTTCAGTCCTTATCCGTTCCATTGTCTTAGTCGTTCCTAGGTCATTTTCCAATTCAAGTTTATCAGATTAAGCTGAAGCTCCAAAAGCTTGCTTGAAGAGCCAAGTTTCAATTTTTTTTGAAAGGTTAGGAGGGAGGGGACCGATCTGATATCCCTGGGTAGGGAGTTCCACAGCCGAGGGGCCACCACAGAGAAAGCCCTGTCCATCGTCCCCTCCAGACATGCTTGTGAGGCTGGCGGGATCGAGAGCAGCCCCCCCCCCCCACCTTGATGATCTCAAGTCCCTAGTGGGTTCGTAGGGAGAGATGCGTTTGGATAGATAAGCTGGGTCGGAACCATTTAGTGCTTTATAGGCTAAAGCCAGCACTTTGAATTGTGCCCGGTAGCAGACTGGCAGCCAGTGGAACTGATGCAACAGTGGAGTTGTGTGCTCCCTGAGCTGAATTCATATACTGAATTCAAGGATAAATATTCCATTTCCTCATATTTGAGAGCTCCCATTACTGAGAGTCTTAATAAGGCTAACCTTCCAAAGACAAGAACTCTGTACCTGTGCTGAATGAAGTTACAAATGCCTATCTAAGACCTGCTTGCTTGACATGCAATAGTCTAGTAAAGTGCTGGGAATGCAGCAATATTAGAGAATGGCTTACATGTGCCCCCATGCCCCTCTCCCTAGCTTAGCCTTATACAAGCAGGCAAACATGTACACATGGCTTCAGCCTTTGCTCTAAGATTTAGAGTGGCTTTGCTAAAACCGAAATTTCCTAATCCCTCAAGTGAAGGCTTCCAGGCCAATGGTATCTTCCAACCCTATTCATGTGGCAGGTAGAGGATATTATCTGCTGGTTGTTTCCCAATCATAAGCATGGTAAATCTACTCTGGGATTTAGCCCTAACCTATGTCGTATGTGTATTGTAATCCGCACTGAGTCCCCTTCGGGGTGAGAAGAGCGGAATAGAAATAAACAGTATTATTATTATTGTTGCCATTCTTAGGTAACGCAGGCACTCTCACCTCTTGATGGAATAACCCTTGACTTATCCATGGGTCCCATAAAAATCCATAATTTTGGATCCAAAACCTGCCACTTAGTTATACATGAGGTTGGCTTATATATAGTATATGATATCAACCGATGACAAACTTGAGGTGTTAATGACCGAACACTAAGGAGCTATCCCATTGTTTGGTTAGAGGCCTGGCTGAGACAAGAATCTTCATGAGAAGATTTTAAATTACATTAGTGATAGATATAATGGCGATTATGACGGTGATGATAATGTTACAACATTATTTAATCTTTGAAAGCTTGTAATTTTAGCTTGTGATTTTAGCTGCATTTTTATTTTGCTGTTTTACTTACTATTATATGTATGTTTTGCCCATTATTTGTTTTATTGAATTGTGTTGTAAATCGCCCCGAGAAGCTGGGAGTGGCGGTGTACAAGTCCAAATAAATAAATAAAATTATTAATAGTCAGTGCTCCTTTTACTCATATTTCTATTTCTCCATCCACATTTCTGACTTGCATCAAACATGTAGCAAAATGTCCCTTTCATGCTGTCATGTGCTGAAGTTAGTACAAAATGCCAGTGTCCTCTGTAATGTCTGGAGGTCAAAGGGGAAATATCAACCCAATGCCTGCAAAAAAAGGATCTAAGTAATACTTTTGTTTTGGGATGAGGTACCAATTTCTAGGAAGGCCTGCCTCACAGATGCATTCCACAACCATCCCAGGAATCCAACTCATGAATCAAAAAAAAGCTCCTCTTTCAAATGAAAAACTGATTTTTTTTACATAGCTGAACTATAGCATGACCCACAATAGAGCATTGCATGGCTGAACTATAGCATGGCCCATAATGGTGCATTTCTGTTGCACCACAAATATCTTCCCAATGACATTCTGTTTTCTTTTGTTTGTATACGTATATTATATGCACTGTGAACCGCCCTGAGTCCTCTTCGGGGTTGAGAAGGGTGGTATAAAATACCACAGATAAATAAATAATACGTAACATGCAGCTTGAAAGAGGCACCTTCAGAACTTGCTGTGTTTTAGATAACTTTTAGCTGGCCCTAATAAGGATTTCCTTACCAATTTTATTTGTTTATTTTAGGCAGACGCAAACATGCCATACAGGAACTGATTAATTTCTAAAGCTTTATTTCGCTGGCCCTTTTCCATTGCAAGAGCTATGAATCATCTCTCTAAAACTCTTTCTTCTTGCAAGTTAACACTTAATAGATAAAATGAGTGCTTAATGTAACTGTTTTTGCTGCCATAGTCAAACATCTGCAGCTTTTGATGAGTAGTGGCATGTTCCAATTTCTTTCAGCTTCTACCAGTCATCAGCAATGTGCAAAAAATCTGTATGCTTCACTGAAAATTAGTTGCAGTTGTCTGCTGTAAATCTTATCTAATCAGATAACTGGTGGCAAAGTTCATTTTCTTTTCTAGAACTGACTTGATTTTTTTTTCTTTCCACGTGCACATTCTGTGAGCAAGATTTATGGAAAGATCTACCAACCAGTTATGCAGCAGAGGTTGGTCTGTTTTGGGAACATCTAGAGCATAGCAGCAGAACTGGCTCCCACTGTCCTTAGGATCACTGTCCTAAAACAAAGTGGTAGTTCCAATGAAAGAAGAACCATTGGATCAAGAGTAACTACAGTAGAGCCTTGCTTATCCAACCGTTGCTTATCCAACATTCTATATTATTCAACACCGTCTGCCTCTCACCTGGAATAATGTCCACGGTTGGAGAAAGAAAGAACCCTTGTCTGTTTTGGTGCTACATTTGTAAATACAATAATTACTATATAACATTACTGTGTATTAAACTGCTTTTTCTGTTGATTTGTTGTAAAACATGATGTTTTGATGCTTAATTTGTAAAATCATAATGTTATTTTTATGCTTAATAAGCTTTTCCTTAATCCCTCTTTATTATCCAATATTTTCACTTATCCAACATTCTGCTGGCCTGTTTATGTTGGATAAGCAAGACTCTATTGTACTTGTTTTGACTTTATACACTTGATTTCATGGCTATACTGTAGTTGAGAATTGGCTGTAGGCCAGTTTTCCTAATCTTTAAGATCCCTCCCACTTGATATTCTTTGCTTTTATTGATAAAGAACAATTCTGGGACTGGCAGAATTTAAAGACATAGCTGTGCCAGTCTGCACCTGCATGGAAATGGGTCTTGGAGTACCTCTGAGACTGAGAAAAACTAATTGGGATTAGCAGTTGAGAGAGAGTATCATACCCGAAAGTGCATACTAGCTGACATGTTGTTCAGTATTTACAATGTTATAAACCACACTTAAATACTGTAAAATGTGTTGTCACAAATGTCTTACTGGCTTGTAAGGTGTATTTCAGGCTCATCTGCAGTTGTGGTAATAATGTCATGATTGCAAATGAGAACATGAAGTAGTAGCTGTAATGCACTCAGTCTAACTAATGACAACATAATTAACAGGATGCCAGTTCTATATTAATTCATAATTCATTCTGAATTGGAGCAGAAGACAACATCCATAAGAATCTATCTTTGACTATAGTTCCAAAACCATGCAGTCTAGACCAGTGGTCCTCAAGAATGAAAATATGGTCCACAACCTCACCATTACCATACCATACCATTGCCTCGAAACCACACAACAACAAGAGCAACCGGTTTCGCAAAAGCCTCTTATAGTGCCGAGGCAACAGGGAAGTTGAGAGATTACTACTACCATATCAGTTTCTAGATTATTACATATGGTTTTCTGTGGGTGAGCAGCTGGTGACTAGTCGATGGCATATGTTCTGTATCAGGAACTAGAGCAGTTTTCTGAATCAGCATCCTGAATTACCAAAGTGAATCTAAAGTTGACCAAAAACTGCTTTGTAACCCTTTTGGTACTAATGTTGGAGAGTGGTCCCTGGTCCCTAGCCAAAAGAAAAGTTGGGAACCACTGGTCTAGACACTTGGAGTATATAACACAGTGTTATTTAATAGTCGCAGCACCAACTCCAGTCACTAAATAGCATATCTCCCCAGCTTTCCTTTGAGATTATGCCATACTCCCATCTGAAATATGTTTTTTCAGAGAGCTTCTAAGAAGCTCCATCTACTATTTTTCTCTGAAGATCCTCTGAACTGTTGAAATAGGCGAGAGAAAGATAAAGGAGAATCAAAATAAAAGTTTGAAGGGAAGAGAAATAGCATACAGGAAGAGCAAGGGGACTGGAGGAACAAGCTAAGAGGCTCTTAACAAATGTGAATAAAGCTGATTTCTTTTGCTAGTTTATTAGGGTGTTACTGAGTTGCCTTGAAGCTCACAATATAATTAACAATTCAAAGCAATAAAAAGATTGAGGAATTTAAAACTTCACAAACAAGAAGATTACATGGGTGGAAAGGCTGCCTCAAACTTTTTTGATCTCATAGGAAGCCCCTCTTTCAAAATTTAGAACATTCTAATATTTTTGCATGGAAAAGCTCCTAGGAAAAGAGCCTATTAAAATGCTAATAGAATGGTTTGCAGAACCAGCATGATGTAGTGGGTTGAGCACTGAATTGGGAATGTGGAAACCATATTTGGAATCCTTGCTCAGCCATGGAAACATACTTAGGGTAAAAGAACCTATCTTGGGTTCTTTTAGCCTCAGAAGACACTTGGACTTGACTAGATTGACAATGTGCTCCGTTTGATGGCTAAATTATTGGTATTGTTGGATTTTTAATATGTTGGTTTTAATGTTTATACTGATGTTGATTTTATGGCTGTATTGATTTTATTATGTAATGTGGTGTTGTGGCCTGTACTGCTGCCATTGTAAGCCGTGCTGAGTCCCCCTTCTGGGGTGAGAAGCTACGAGATACAAATACCATAAATAAACAAAATAAATATAAGGCAAAAACCCCTCTGAACAAATCTTGCCAAGAGAATCCTGCAATACACTTGCCTTGTTGCCCTAAGTAAAAAAACAAGAAGGAAATTAGTTTGTCTCAGCATTCTTTGTAGCACCCAGCTGTAAGAATTGCCTTACAAACAGCACATCCAGCACCGATTTGCAAAATATTTATGCATTAACCTAACACCTGTTTTTCCCCACCCAGTCCTAACTTTGTGCTCTGCATAGTGCAAAATCCTCAAACAAAACAAACCAAACAAAAACCCAAGAATGGAATTCAGGTTGTGTTTCCCCCACCCTTTATAAGCACTCCCAAGAGTACGTGTGTCTATTCCTTGCCATTTTCAATAGGCTAGGTATAGTATAGTCCTGTCTATAGAAAATGTTCCATTACTATCCTTGACAGAAGCAGCTGCAGAACAGATGGAAATTGGTGTGGCTGAACTATTCTGTCCCTCATCTTGGATGCAGTTCAGACCTAGCACAATAATATACTATTTTTAAAATATGCTAGTGGTATATGTAATAGCATAACCTTTGCATCAATGTACACTTTATATATGGATGCAATCATGACACAGAAGCAGAAGGTGGTGCAGGGAAGAAGAGAGCCACCAAATGGGTGGTGAGTTGGTGTGTTGTTACTTTTACTATTTAGAGAAGGCCAAGTACAAACAGTGTATCAAGTTAGGGAACAACTGAACAGAACTTGGTGATACAATTTAATGTACAGCTGGGGGCCACAGAGTTCTCCGGTTTTTGGGTTGTAAATCCCCACAGTCCTAGTTAACATCGTGAATAGTGGAAAACGCTGGGAGCTGTAATCCACTATTTGAAGGCCGTTCCAACCTCTGATTTGGTTCGTCTAAAAAAGGATTTTGCCTTCTTGGCTGTAGTTGATAGGATCATCTGTGAACAGGTCAAGAGTATAGTTTGAAATGTTACACAATTTTATATAAAAACAGCAGCAACAATGGCACCAAGACATGACAACCTTTTTATTAAATGTTTTGACAACACAATCATACTGTCACCCTAAAACCAGACAATGACCTGCTTTCCTATGTGTCAAAGGAGATATACATATATATACACACACAAAAACACACACACACACCTGTTTGCTGGTGGTATGTTGAGTGATTTCAGCTTCCACAAGAACAGCGGGTTTGTGGCCCAGCATATCTAGCCCCAAAGATTGAATGAGACATGAATGGGTTGAAGGCAAAGGAACAGAGGCTTTATTCACTTTGGCCAAAGTGGAGGCCAGCAAAGTCTGTGCTCTCAAAATTGACATTAGGCAATGAAAACATATAGAAGCACTTATTGGAGTTTAACGGCAGTTCAAAACAATAGACTTTTGCCACTCTGATTGGTCCAGCCCTAGTTCCATGTGCTGATTGGGTGAGATGCACCAACTGCTGCTGTTGTTGATTGGTTTCCAGGTCTGGAGGCAATTTTAATAAATCATCATTGTTCGGTTTAAATTCTTGTGGCTGTTTCTTAGTTTGCCTTTGGGGGATGGGGGATGGACAGCAATGTGGGTAGTGTTTGAATTAATGGGTGCTAATGGCTCTTTTCTTTCACACACACCCTCCTTCCCCAGCAAGACAATGGGTCTTGACTGGCTAAACAATGGGTGGCAAGGGTGTTGGCATGGTCTGAATTGGTTTCTAGGAAAAGAGTCTGGCTAGGTGCTGGGTAACTTCTGTGACCTTTCAATCTAGATCCATTGTTAAGTACACGAGCCATTGTGAAAAGAGTATGTCTGGATAAATGATGAGATTTGTCCTGATGCATGTGTATGTGCTTTAGGCAACTTGGTGGTTTCAGGCTGAAGGTCGCCAGAAACTGGGTTTCTGGGGTCACCCACAGACTCCATGTCTTGGCACTCTTGGGGCACATTCCTGGGGTTTCAATAACAATATAAATAAGTTGTTTGTGAGAAAAGAAATCAAAGTATCAATTGGAAATCTTGTATCACCTTGCTATGCTTTGAAAGCTTTGGATCATTATATATACTTGCATAAAACAGCAACATTTCAACAGCCCTTTTAAAATCAATTGCATTAAACAAAATATGACTTGTTCTACCAATGTGTGACCGAGTGCTAGTACCTGAATTCAGCATGCAACATGTTAGAAAGCTTCCAGCTGACCTTTTCAAGGATTCAGTAGCCATAAATCTGTAATCACTCCCCAAAAGCTGGAACAAACTGTTGCAAGACATGTTAATTCTAAGAAAACAGCCTTTGTGATCTAAACATATTTGAAAGAAGACAGAACTTCTGGATTTAGAAACTCAGTGCCTTGATGCTGGATGTCCTTAGTTTAGAAGACAAAGCCATTCTGATTTGTTTAATGCAATAGATTTTACCAGATTTTGTTATTTCATGTAAATATACACAATGCTCCAAAGCTTCAAAAGCCTTGAATGTTGCTATCCTTTAAATCCCATGCTTAGATCAAATACATTCTATGTGTGTCACACCATGATCAGTCCCATTCCAAATATTTCAGAAAAAGAAATAAATTGAAATGTCAGATCCTTGTTCTTACAAATAGAACTGTTTCAATCATTTTATCAAATCTATATCAGTTTCTGACAAAGAAGCTCCTTTATACAAGTCTTTTTATGCCTCACCAGACATCACCCCCCCCCCCCATGCGCTCTTCATCCTCTATCTAGCTGGAAGTATTTTAGTATTATCAGCACTGGAAGACAGTGAAGGACATCTTGGAGGAACATAGACTTTCAATATTCAGTTGCACATTGTGCAGTAGATAATGCAATAAAGCTTGAGCAGGGAAAGACTGGGATTCTACACTAGCGGATGCTTCTGTAGCTTTATGTGTACCTACAACAGGCAAGTTAAGCAGCAGCTGCATCCAGAATTGGTTAGTGAGCATGCATGGATGGTGACATAGAAAGAGAACAGATCAACCACCAACTCCCCTGTGTGTTAAAAAAAACCCATACCTTTTTGAGTATGGATCCCAAAATGGAAACCATAAGAAAAATATCGGATGGCAAAAAAATTAATTGCTGGATGTATGTTGGAAGAAGAATGATTTCTAGAAGGTTTAATATTTTTGTTACTTATGCAAGTTTTACTTGAACTTAGGTGATTGATTTCACAAGTTCGTGTGAATTTAGAACAGCAGCAACAACAAAAAAGCTTGGACATCTCTCTCCCTCCCTCTCCCCACAGAAAATCCCACAATATTTGCTTTCAACTGGGTTATTTGAGTCCACACTCAGTTAATGTGGGATTTTCTGCCTTGATATTCTGGGATATAGGGCTGTGTGGAAGGGCCCTAAGGTACAAATTCCCACTTGGGCATAGAAATCCAACAGGTGATTGGGGAAATTGCATCCTTTTAACCACACAAAAAAGGCAAAGTCAAAATTCCTTCTGAACAAATCTTGCCAAACAACCCCTTAGTATTGCCATAAATAGGAATTGCCCTGAATGGACAGAACAACAATAAGAAGCTATCCATATTATTTCGATTTGCCAGTGGTGCCAAATTTTTATTAAAGGGGAAATGCTTAGGGACATATCTGCTTTGTTAACTTAAGTATACTTATATCACTTTTCAATCTAACAGTCTATGAGATTCTATACCAGTCATCCAGGTCTGAAAAGCAGAGGACAAAAGTGTGACTCAAAGCCACAGGCTTCCTTTTCATTATTTGCTCTATTAAAAATGGTAAAAAAAAAAAACAAAAGCCTTGTAGGGTGTTTTAGAAGGTTGGTGGTAATACCAAAACTATTCCCTTTAATTCCTTTAAATTTGAAGTGGGGAACTCTCAGGACTGGAGCTAATTGCCTTCATTTTGGCCTTTCTAGGGGCCCTTCCACATAGCCATATAACCCAGAATATCAAGGCAGAAAATCCCACAATATCTGCTTTGAACTGGGATATCTGAGTCTACACTGCCATATATTCCAGTTCAAATAATGTGGTATTTTATTCTGCTGTGTGGTAAGGGCCTATGTGGTTCATGGATTAGGAAAAAAAACAACAAATGACCAGAAATCAGTTTTTGGTTTTGAAAACATTTTGGGGTTTTTTTTTGCCTGTTAATGTTGAAGGAAGACATGTTAACCTGTCAACTGTTGAAGGAGAACCCTTCATCTTAAATGCAAGGGGAATTGTGGCCCATGGAAATGTCCAGTACCATCACTTTACCCATCTTTGGGGGTTTCCAGATTAGTTCCAAGATGAGACTCCTTCGTAATCCTTGGATCAGAAGATGGTACTGTAAAGTGAGATAAATGTGATGGCCTTCCAACACCATCCAAACACCAACTTGCAGCTGCATTTATCCCCCTCCCAAAAAGGTTTTTGCTTTGCAAAGGGAAAGGGTGAAGAGCAGCTCACACCAAAAGTAAAACAAAATGCACTTCCATACCTTCTCACCTGCTTCCCTGGAGAGGCCATAGGTTTGTTGGGATGGAACAATGTGGCTGAAAGTTACCTTTGGTAACTTAATCTGTAATCCCCAAAACCTATGACAATGCACTGTTTTCCTTTGGGGTGGGGAGGGGGGATTTCTTATGTGTTTTCTATTTACAAAACCAGACATGCATTTTTAAAAACAGAAACTTAAAATATAAAATAATAATAATAATAAATAAACATTATTTATACCCTGCCACCATCTCCCCAAGGGGGACTCGGGGCAGGCTTACATGAGGCCAAGCCCAGAAATGCATTTCAATACAATAACATAAAAACATAAGACAGCATTACATTCAAATAGAATAATAGAATTGCAAAATACAATGATAAAAAACTAAGGATGAGATAAGATTAAAACCTATATATTTATAAGGGGAGGTTCAGAGACAATGCAATATGAGGACATTGTATGCATATGCTCTTTAATGTAGTGAGATTTTGGTGGGGTTTTTTTTACTACAAATGCAGAAAGTGGCGAAAATCCTTAAAATGAACATCACTCCAACAGGGTTAAAGTTTGACAAATGTGAGATCTGCTTTGAATTATTCAGATGTTTTCAGTTTCTGAAGGTCAAATGAGACTGCAAAGGGAACAGAGAAAGAACATCAATATCATTAAAAATTTAGCTAGTATTTGCAGTCAAATTAAACTCTGAGGGCCCAATCCTAAAGTTTGCTGTGCCAACAAAATAAGTGCTTACTAGGGTGAGATAACTTAACGGCTGCAATAGTGTAACAGCATAAGCGATAGATGACAGTCGCCCTGCATCGCAAGCAGATGCAACGGGGCAAATGTTCAGGAACTTCAGGAACTTGATGCATCTTTGTTTTCTCAAAAACAGATAAATAGAGTCTCTCAGAATAGCACATTGATTTATTATTGTTGAAGCCTTGGTACACAGTGATGGATTTGTCTGTTAATGGGTTTTTCTGTTTTAGAAAGAGCTTGGCTGTTTGGAAAAGGCAGAAAATGGAAGTCTATACTGCTGAGGATGTGACATCTCATCTCAATTATTGGTTAGTGGCAATGGACTCTAGAGCACTTTTATATGTATATTAGTAGAAACTAAAAGCACATCAGGAGGTTGTGATTCACTTTAAAATATACCATAAAATAGAAGTTCCTCGGGGTTGATGTTTTTCTTTTGATTCAGTAGGAATCTGTACTGTTGATTGACTTGGAAGAAAGGTTGGGTTCTACGAGTATTCCTAAGGAGCCAAAATTAAGTTTACATGTAGCCTGAAATCCTATCTATCTATCTATCTATCTATCTATCTATCTATCTATCTATCCATCCATCCATCCATCCATCCATCCATCCATCCATCCATCCATCCATCCATCTAATCAAGTAATCCTTATCCATACACATATACATTTTTGGGGGAAATATGCATATAATTCAGTAAACCTATTTCTGAGTAGACACTTATATACCCACACTGTTTCCACTTCCAGAGGAGTGGGTTTTATTAAGCTCAATGGGATTTACATTTGGGTTGACATATATAAGATTACAGTATAAAAACTATTCTGTATCTTTGCTATTTTTCAGATGATTTCTCAATGTTGACAGACCTTGTCTAAGTGATATTTGAACTTGGGATGTGCCAAAATTCTTTTGTTTGAAGCTAGATTCTAATATTTAACATCTCAGCATTTGGAAGGTTACACCCATCCCAAAGAGAGATTTTTGTAAATTGAGTAAGAGGAGAGTTGGCTTATATTAAAACTGTGATTATTGAAAGAAATCAATAGATTTAGTACAAGAGTACTCAACAGGTGTCTGAATCTGTAATGGTCTGGACAAGGGCCAATGACCAGATGCTGAAAACAGAAGAGAAGGGCTGAGAGGAGACATGGTGGCCATATATAAATATGTGAGGGGATGTCATAGGGAAGAGGGGGCAAACTTGTCTTCTGCTGCCATGAAAACTAAAACGTGGAACGATGGCTTCAAACTACAAGAAAAGAGATTTCACCTGAACATTAGAAAGAATTTCCTAACTGTGAGAGCTGTTCAGCAGTGGAACTCTCTTCCCCGGATTGTGGTGAATGCTTCTTCTTTTATGGTTTTTAAGCAGAGGCTGGATGGTCATTTGTCAGGGGTGTTTGGATTGTTTGTGCATTCAGGGTCAGTATGAAATCCATATTGGATGGGATTGCACTGCCTCTGAAGGATGAACTTCCACTCAGCCTTCAAGCCTTATTCATTTCTAGAGGCCCACACAATCTCAATGACATGTAGCACTTTCACCAACTTAGACCTTAGTCTTAACAAAATGAAGATGGGCAAGGATCTCTGAGCCCTTACTAGTCCAGCTGACACTGTGCTGAATCCATATGTATCCCAGGTTAAGGGTGTTCATAATTACTTAAGATTAGCCATTGTAAAAGTGTTCCAGGATTATAATACTTTTGGATCGGGTGTAAAACCAGCTTCTTCCAATTCCTCTACAACTCCTTTTTTGGGTGTCTGCTGGCAGATCTAAGCCAACAGTTCTTCCAAGGAATTGGTTGAATTGCAGATTTTTGAGAAAACTAGTTTGTAGACTATTATGTCTTCTGAAGACCATTTGAGCTGGAAAGGATTGTGTCCAACTCCAGTCCTCTGCAGCCAGTGTATCTCTGAGAAAGTATTACACTGTTCTTGATATTGGTGTACATTGTTTAATTATGTCTTGGCAACCTCTGTTTAAACTGCTTCAGTGTATTCATGTAAACTGCAGAAATAATGCAGGTTGACACTATGGCTCAATGCTACGGAATCTTAAGATTTATAGTTTGGTGAGGTACTAGCACTCTTAGGCAGTGAAGGCTAAAGACTGTGTGGAATTTGTTGGAAATAGCAACGTTCTCAAGGCTCCACTATTTGTTTGTTAGGTACATAAATGCTTACTGTATTGCTTTGCAATTTTACCTAACTTCTTTGTTGTGGGAGGGGCTGCAGACCATGTGATCAGGTCTGGACATGTTTAGGACTAATACTTCATTTTTTAGATCTGTGTTTGATTTGAGAAGCCATGTAAAGAAGTGTGTGTTTGCATCAGAAGCAGTGAATACAGTTATACAGCTTAGACTTCATTAAGATGTATGCTTAAAGACTCAATTAGACTATGGACCATTGTTTCTAAGGAAGATGCCCTGTGTTACCTACACAGAGAAACTACCTAAAATCCTATTGTAACTGGATTCATAAGCAAAGTGCCTGCATGCTGTATACATGAAGTTTTGTGAGTAAACCAACTGTTATTTTTTTAAAAGAAGTCTGCTCCTGAAAGGATGATTTAAAAGCAAATATATTTTGAGAGAGAGAGTAGATGTTTTGGGCAACTTCACAGAACACTTCTGAGATTCTGCTGAATATAGCACCGGGAATGTGACGCAGCTGGCTAAGTGTCAGCTGCATAAGATCTCTCTGACCAGTAGGTCATGAGTTCGAGGCCTGCCCAGGTTGAGGTGGGTTCTCGACCTTAAGTGTAGCCTGCTGTCGACATTTGCAGCCTAAAAGACAGTTACATTTGTCAAGTAGGAGATAAAGGTACCACATTAAATTGGGGAGGCAAATTTTGACTGATTTATGAGGCCATTAAAAAAGAACCCAGGAATTGCTGACGAATGCGGAAGAAAAACAAGGGATGCTGGAAAAAAAACACTGAGAGATGAGGAGTGTGTCAGCTCCCCCTGGTGGCCAGAAAGTTTGCCTCTGTTCGTCTATATATGTGCGTAATATGTCAAAACTGTATGTACTGTACTGTACTGTGATAAATGTCACATGTTTGTATGTCATATGTTGAACTGCAGGGATTGTCTGTAAGTATGTGTACTGTAATCCGCTCTGAGTCCCCTTCAGGGTGAGAAGAGCGGAATATAAATAAAGTAAATACATAAATAATAAATATATATGTTTTGTGCATTGGCATGTCTTTGTCCCTGGCAGTTCAAAGACATACCTAGGTACATCAGTTTAACAGCTGAGGGACATAGTTGTCTTGCATGGATGCTGGTGAACATCACTTTTCAAAATGTTGTGACTTCTAAAAAGGACATGCCTTTCCTTGACTAGTATTTTTCTAAAAAGGTTATGAATCCCATTTCCCCAAATAGTCACATTTTCCAAAAGGTTATGGCATCATTTTGCCAATTTTTTTTTACAGTTCCCATGGTTTCATAACATTGAGCCATGGCAAATTAAAATGGTGTCAGGCCACATTAATTCTACAATGTAGATGCATCCAAAGTCCTCATGGTATTTGAAAAGATGATTTTATTATTCCAATACATTTTGTACTAGTGATATTTTGTGGCAACTTTAAAACCATCTGCAGAGATTCCAACAGACTATTTTCTAAAGCTATGCACAGCAACTGAGTGTACCAGTCCTTGTATTCCCCCCCTTCCCTTCTTGAAGATAGAGTGAAAACTGCAGGACTGCACATGTAAGAACTTGTTTTTGTTTTGTATTTAACCATGTTAAAATTAAATACTTCATTCATTTGTCAATGAATGAAAATGCATTTGTTTGTTACTAATTCGCTTAAATTCTCTTGATGTTCTTGCTGCTTTAATAGATTTTTTTTTCTCCTGCATGCTCATAACCTTTTGTTTTGTTTTGTTTTTGTGTCAGCTTTCTGGGGCAGCAACAGAGTGGATGTTGGCAACCACATCCTGGCAGCTGCTGTTTCGATTTTCCAGATGCCCTAAACATGGCATCTTTATGGGGCAGCAAGACACCCCTTAGTATTGCTGTGCTGCTGGGGCTTATGGCATTCATTAATTTTCCTCCTAATCAAAGAAGGATTGGGGCAGACTGACTACAAAGGTTGATACTTGATGCGTAGATTCAATTGGTTGGCTTAGAACCTGAGAGGAAGTGCAACCATGGCTATTTCGACAAGGGACTTCGTCACATGCAATCCCCCCTCCCATTTCTAAACATTTCTAAAACAGTTCCCTGGTGAAGCATCTCAGAGCCAATCAAATGACGTCAACAAGCTTCTGCATATTGCCCATGATACTTCGTCAAGGAACTGTTTGAAGTGTTTAGAAATGAGGGGACAGGAGACAGTGAGAAACCGTTTTCAGAGCTCATGATTCGAGTGGAACTGGGTGAAAGCGTGAGATGGGATTTGTCAGATTTGCCTGTGTTGAATATATTCAGTGATGTAGAACAATGGGCCTTTCGATGGGCAGTCTCTTACCAAGCATTGACATTTTTCTCTCAAAATCCTGCTTCATGAGCCTGGCATGGTAATTTTAAAAAATAATTTAATAATTAGGAATACTGCAATTTCAAGTTATCATCACTTTATTTTTCCTGTCATTTCTTTTTCATAGTAACCCTGGCTTTTGAAATTGTGCTACTGCTAGCTTTTAAACTTTGTTCTAGTGCATAGTAGGTTTTGGACTTGTAATTTGTAATTAAGAATAGGGGGATTGAGAGGAGAAGGAGAGGAGCACAGAGAAGTGGTGTCTGCCTTAAGAACAGTGCCTTCTGTCTCCTCTATGGATGGTTGAGCTAGAGGCAAAAGGAGGCGATTCTTTGTGATGGGGTAAATAAATTCTCCATCTTCTTTAAAGACAGAATCTAATGCAAGGAAGACAATTCTACATGCAAAGAAGACAATTTCCCCCATTTACGTCGGTTTCTCCCTCTTTTCTCCAGCTCTATCTGATGAAATCAGGGCCTTTTCAGTGGTGGCTCCTCGGCTTTGGAACGCCCTCACTAGTGACATCAGATTAGCCCCCTCCCTCCTGACATTTCATAAGAAAGTGAAGACCTGGCTGTTCGAACAGGCATTTGCAGATGAAATATAATTGTTTAATTAGACCTATGGAATGATGACGATGTGACGGAAAGTGATTTTAACAAGATGCTGAGAATTGTATTTTTATGTTTTTAACTGTTAATTGTTGTTGCTTATATAATTATTATTTTGATTGTTTTAATTGTGTTTTATCTGGATGGCAGAAATTGCCATGTAAATTGCCTTGAGTCGCCTCCAGGCTGAGAGGGGCAGTATAAAAATGTAATAAATAAATAAATAAATCCAAGTTAAGGCAGTATTAAGGCTCATGCTGTGGTGTTTAGTTAACTTCACAGAGATGAAGGGATGTAATGCAAAGGATTAAGGAATATATGCCAGTGAAAGAGACAAAAACAAGTGAGAGAAGGTGCTGGGGAGAGGTGGATGGAAAGATACAGGACCTATTCACATGCGGCTAAATAGCCCAGTTTTGGCCCTTTTAGCTGGGGCTTGGCTGTGGTTTGCCAAGCACCATCAGATAATCCACAACAGGCCTTGCCCACATTTCTCCTGAAGTGAAGGGGAAGCGCCAGGAGGCACTTCCTCCACCACCATGGTTAGGAAAATGTTTTTTTGGGTAGCGAATAATAATAATAATAATTTTTTTAAAACTTTATTTCTAACCTGCATCCATCTCCCCGAAGGGGACTCGGAACGGCTTACATGGGGCCATGCCCAAACAACACATCACAAAAATATCAACAACAAAAAACAATAAGCATAATAAAAGCAATAAACACAATAAAATACATTGGTGAAAGCACAACAGTACAAGTGAATCTAAGAACAGAACTGACAGGGCGGGCCACATGAGCATATAGGATGTTAAAAAACTTGGGGGAGATAACTGGAGTAGTGTCGAAGACAATGGGTCACATAGGGGAAAAGGTTTCACATTTGGGAACCTAATCTCTGAAAGACAGGTGGAAGAACCAGGTTTTCAATTGTTTCCTGAAGGATTCCAGAGGGGGCATTCCTAATCTCTCCCGGGAGGGAATTCCAAAGGCGGGGGGCCACAGAGGAGAAGGCTTTCTCCTTAGTGCTCACAAGTCGCGTTTGTGAGACTGGCAGGGGTGAAAGGAGGGCCTCCCCTGAGGAGCGAAGGGATCGGGCTGGTTCATGGGAGGAGAGTCGGTCACAAAGGTAGGCGGGTAGGTCACAAAGGTAGCTCAGGTGGAGTTACTCACACTTTCCTCCCCATTTTCCCATATGATGGGAGAAAGGGTGGCAGGGCAATGAGTTACTGGAACTATTTTAATTAATTTTCCTATTCTTTTAGCTTTTAACTATTGAACTCTTTTATGTGTTTTATGTGTAAGTCGCCCGGAGCACTGACATGGAGGGCGACTCATAAATAATAAAATCAATCAATCAATCAATCAATCAATGTGTGTTGCTGCCCTTTTCCCTATCTGATGGGGATATATTGGAGCCCTGTTCTGCTCCACTATGTGATGAAAGGAGGAGGGAGGGCACTCGGGCACCACGAGGCCTTCCCTTTTGCCAGTGACTGAAATGGCACCATCCCCGTGGGCCATGTGAAGAGGTGGAAAGAGAAAGAAAATGGAAATCAAAGAATCAGAGAAGTGTGTGAAACAGATGAGTGATCAGGGAAGAAGACTAGCCCAGAACTTAGATAATTGCTTTGATTTTTAAAAACTTATAATGTATTTATTTGCTTTATTTTTATCCTACCTTTTAACCAATATAGGAATTCAAGGTGGCTAGCCATAAATATAAAGTGCAATTTCTACAGGAAAACATCATCGTTTATTGTGTGTCCAGTATCCGAGTCTTCTGTTGAATTTAACATTATCAGTTTACACATTAGACTAGAAATCTCTCTCTTTCTTTCTCTTGCTCTGTTTTCATACTTACACAGAGAAACTTGTACTTTGGAGTACTGGTACAAATACAATATGTATGTTTCTGAAAACAGGGAGCATTTTTTCATCTTCCATTTTTATGGGTATAACTGACACATTTACACATCTGTGTGGTGCTGAGTGGAGACAGTTGTATCAGAGTTGACTTGCAGGACAGGAACCAAAGTTTCCATCTGAAAAAAAAACACTTTATCTTACTACAATATTGACATTAGGGCAGTATTTTCCTTTGATTAGGATGCAGCGTCAGAAAGAGCTGATACCGACAAGGAGAGATAAATTATATCTTTTATAAAGAAGCCGCCAAGGGTTGTGCTTTTAAAGAAATGCAGATTTGAAAACAAAATCAAAGTTTCCAGTCAAAGTAGAACGCTAGACGTGTATTGACCAAAGTGGCAGATGTGTCTTGCTCAGAGTCACACTGACGGATGTAGCTGCCAACCATGCCTTTGACTTTGTAGAGTAACAGTATGATAGGATGGGGCAGGACAGGGTGAATAACCCTGGAAATGAATGTGGCACATGGTTTGAGTAGTTGCAAGAAGGAACCAGTTAGGGTTTCTTTTGCAAGGGACACCATTGTCCTCTTTGAGACATTTGAAAAGTTACAAAATATTTTTTACTTGCAGTATTTATACCCTTCCCTTCTCACCTCGAAGGGGACTCAGAGGGCTTTTACAGAACACACATACAGCAAACATTCAATGTTGATCATACAATTACGAGGGACAGACAACATAAACAGAGGTAAAGGCAGATTTTCCCATCTTATTTCCAGTATGTTGGAGACTGTGCTTGACTTCGGCTAGGCAGGGTGGGGTGTTGCTCTTGCCCCATCTTCCATGCTGAGGAACTTTCCTCCAAATGATGTCCTTAAGGGTGCTCTTATTACTTCCCCACTAAAAGCAGTATCTATTTTATCTACTCGCATTTCTGCATGTGAGCTGGGGCAAACGACGGGTGCGCATCCCGACCCAGGTTTGAACTGCCGACCTTTTGATTGGCAGGATTTTTCTGCAACACAGCAATTTAGCCTGCTGTGCTAAGCCCGGCCTCATGTTTGGGCTAAATCAGAACATTCATTTTCTTTATGAAGAAATAGAATCAAAGAGTTGGATGGATGAGACCTCAAGAGCCGTCCAGTTCAACCCCATTCTTCTGAGCAGGATGTACAAAGCAAGGCACTCCTGATAGATGGCCATCCAGCTTCTGTTTAGCAATTTCCAGAGATGGATTTTCCATTGCAATCTAAGGCAACATTGAACACTTCTTACTGTTGGGACATTTTTCCTGATGTTTAGGTGGAATCCATTTCTCAGTGTCCTCATCTCTAGAGTGGCAGAAAACAAGTTTGTTCCATCTTCAATATGGTATCTTTTCAAAAATTTAAACATGACTTTCTTGTCTCCTGTCAACCTTCTCTTCTCCAAGCTGTTCCTCATAGGGCATGGTTTCCAGACATTTTACTTGAACACCTCTAGACATGTTCCATGGTTGTGGATATCATTCTGGGTATGTGAAATGCATACCCAGAACAAGACACAGTATTCCAGGTGAGGTCTGACCAGAGCAGAATAGAGGGGTGCTATTATTTCCTTTGAGCTAGACACCATGTCCCTGTTGATGCAGCCTAGAATAACATTGGTTGTTTTACTTCTCCACATTGGCTTTTTTATTTGTTGGGTTCATATGTTAATGTTAGGTGAAACCAGAGCATGGGCATTACCATTCAGCCGTTCTTTGTCCCTCTCCTTCTTACTCTCTCCCACTCCCATCCCATTCACTGAGTAGGATGCCAGGAATTTCGATTGTCCTGGGAAAACACACAGATGCCTTTGCTCCTGTGAATATTCTATTTCCGCAGGAAGACTCTTTATCAGTCCTACTACCGAATGAGAGAGAAGTCAGTAATTTCTAGGCAAAAGAAGTGTGAGTACAGATTAGATTGTTCTTGTTTGTTTTTTTTATTTAAAAAAAGGACAAAAGGACTGATACAGTATATGTGGGTTATCTCTCTAAGATTTGGTCATAAATCTTATGCCTAGCTTATTACTGAAGTCCACATTTGCCCAAAATTATTATCACCACATTCCCAGCCCAGAGGCATAGTCCTGAAAACATTTTAAAATTATCCAGATCCTCTTTGACACATCTTTAAAGAATGATTGTCTAAAGTAAAAGTGTGGGTGGACAAATAAAACCACACATTTTTCAAGATCCGTGTATTTGGTTATTTCAAGTGTGAGGAAATTATCAAGAGCACTTTATCTGAATTTCTAGGTCTCCTAGGAGGAGATTCCACCTGAACATTAGGAAGAAATTCCTAAATGTGAGAGTTGTTCCACAGTGGAACTCTCGGCCTCAGAGTGTGGTGGAAGCTCCTTCTATGGAGGCTTCTATGGAGGCTGTCAGACTGCGGGACGGAGGAAGCCAAGCCACTCTCTTTTCCTGTGGCCAGCTGCGAGAGATCTCTCTGAGACCCCCCAGGCTTCCGTCTTTTGATGGCAAGGTGGAGTCAGCTCAGGTTTTACCTGAGCACCCTCTTGCCACACCTCGATCCCAGCCTCTGCCCCCCCCCTCTTTTCTCCTCTCTTTTCTGGATGTTGTATTGTTTTGTTTGTCGACTATTGTTTTGTTATTCAACTTGTGAACCGCTCCGAGCCCACGAGGAGTGGCGGTGATAGAAGTTCGAATAAATAAATAAATAAATAAATAATAATAATAATAATTAAACAGAGGCTGGATGGCCATCTGTCGGAGGTGCTTTGAATGTGGTTTTTCCTCCTTCTTGGCAGGGGGTTGGACTGGGTGACCCACGAGGTCTCTTCCAACTCTATGATTCCTTGGGTTTTTAAGAAGGACAAGGATAATCTTTTAAAAACTATGTGATAAATATTCTACAATGTGAAAACAGTTTACAATATAGAAATACAAAATTCAGTAAGTAGAACATTTATGTGCTTTTTATTAATAGCAATCCCAATGCGCTAATTTGTTCACTTTAAATTACTTTAAAATAAAACCAATTTTAGGTAAAATGACCATAAGCTATTAAAGATTACTCTTCAGTAATACCTTCATTAGAGAAAACCCCATGCCAATAAGGCCACTCTTTATCCTGTCCAAAATGTTGGTAAAACCCCTTGAAATTCAAGATACTTACATTATAATTTTATGCATGTCTACTCAGATCTACTGAGTTCAATGGTAATTACTTTTGTGTTAAGTGTGTATTTGTACACATTAGATAGCCATCATATAAAACACAACACAAAATTATGCAATAGAAAACAAAAAGAGCAATCAGAAGTTCAACAGTTATTTAATATTTTAAAATAGAAAAAACTAATATAATCAAAAGAGGGGAAATGAAGATCACCAGCAATATTTTTAAATTCCTGTTTATTATGTATCATATCCACATGAAGACATAACTGAAAAATGAAAATGAGATACATATCAACCAACAACAAACAACAACATAAACTAGTCAAAATGAATAATAATAAAAGAAGGAAAAAAAGAAAGGGATGAAGAAAAAGAAAGGAAAAGAGAAAAAGAAAAAAATTATATGTATTTTGTCAGCAGAGAAAAAGACATTTGCAACAAATTCTATTATGTGTTTATTTGTATCTACTAATAAATAAATAAATCAAGTACTTATCAGAGGATCTTCTAGGGAAGTTATGCTAGGCAGAAGTAATAGAACTTATTTTCACATTTCTATAAGCATTACAAAAGGAAATATTGTACTAGTCCAACTCCACAGAGCTAAATTATGATTTATCTATAACCCCTAAAGAAGAGGGAGGGTCTGATCTTGAAAAGCAATAGTTAATGCCTTCTCCCTTTGGCCTACAGCTGCCCAAGTCCTTTGGACCAATGGCCATGCTAAGCAAAAACAACAGGAAGCACAGGAAGGTCTCCAAACAAGCAAAACACCAAAAGAAAACAATAGAAAACCAGAGTGGGGAAAGCTCCAAAGAGATAATCCAGATTTTCTCCCCTTTTGGTTTTCCAGTGGCTAAGAATTCTGAGAGTTGTAGTTTGAACAATAACTTTCCCAAACACAAGTGTGTGATGAAAAACACATGCTGCTTACATGCTGGCAGCATGTGCTTCATCACATATGTTATGCATCACTGCTTGGTTTGACTGGTGGTCCATGTTCATATGGACATCTCAAATGTTATGATTGAAAGGTCATTTGTTGGAGGACGTGTTTCTGCTTAAGCTTTTCAAGACTCTTGAGATCAGCAGGAGACAGTGAAGCTGGTATTTTGAATTTTGTTGGACATTTTTTTCCTCGAAATTGGGTTGAATGTTTTGCTTCTCATCCAAGCCTTTGATTACTTTTGGCACTGAATGTTCAGTAGCCATTGGCTTTATGCTGCTTTTGATGCTGCTTACCACCCTGACCTCTTCCTTTGCAGGGGTTTCTAGCCAAATACTCATTCTTTCTGTAAGTTTAGTCCAGTCAAGAAAAAAAAACCCCTAAATTTAAATATTTTTCTGAATGATGTTTAGAAATGCATTGTGCACATCCACTACATGTGTTGACTTACATTATTGTGCTTTTAATATGTCCCACGAGAAGAAAATGTAACTTGTCAAGGTGAATCCAAACTTCCATTTGTACTTTGCAGAAATTCTTGGGAATTTTCCTATCCACACTCTTAAAAATGAAACATCTGGTTCTCAGGATATTTATATCTTGAGGTTGGCAAGACAGGGAAGATCTTTCATACTTCTGGGCTGGAATTAATTAGTTATTGAAAAAAGGCTCAAATTTTCTCCTCATTTTAGCAACTTTTCCACAATAAAGGTGGAATATATAAACATGACCGTCATCATAAAGTAAAAGGGCTGTGCTTTTTTTTGATTGAGTGGATTCTGGCACACCCCCCCTCTCTTTTCCTGTGAGGGGCCACAGAACATGTTGGTTCTTGGATTTGTTCAATGTCGAAGCCTTTCTCAGTGGAGCAGGAAAATCTTTTTATTGATTCTGAGTATTACTTGGAATTTTCTACAGAACGCACTCAACACACTTCGCCTTTAATGATGTGCAATGGTTACATCCTCTCTTTTCAAAATTCACCCCATGGTTAGAATTACCTATAAAAAGTCCATGCTACTCATTACCTCCTCAGAGTCTTAGGTTTATAAGTTGGTTTTGGAATGTGTTGTTATGGACCAAGCCGTATTGCTACCAAAACCTTAGTGTAACTCTGACTTGGCCACTCACAATAAATACTAAATGGTGTTGCCTGGAATATATGTCATGTTTGCTTGCCAGCCAGTACAGGGGCTTAGAGCTGGTGTGGCAAGCAGGTAAGACCTTCCGAAGACATTAACTGTGTTCCTTGGAAAGTAGAATTGTGTTTCACTGATCCTGGGGTGGTCCAAAGCATTCCTTTGCCTGACATGAAAGACAGGAAACTCAGCTTCTACAGACTATATACAGAACCTGGTGGCCTGTCAGGCTTAGCAGATCAACCTTGTGTCAATACTGGGAATAAGATCAAGCTACTTTAGAGAGCCCATAATATGTTACATCACAAAACAGTACAACTCCAACCGTGGACTCTTAACTGTGGCTTCTCAGCATTTGTATTAGAGGTAGTTGTCTTATTCTGCCTAATGGTAGGGTCAGGTGCCCAATACCAGGAGGAGAAGAAAGAACTGGTAGCTATGCCGATGGCTTGGCATTTGTAACATAGTTTTGGGTGGTCCTTTGGCCCCATTCATACATAACAAAAAGTCAGAACGGGTGGCTAATTCTGATTTCAGTTGTGGTCACAGTCTTGTTCTCAAAGAAATATTTTGGTTCTCAACATTTATTCACTTCCTTTTTCATGCCTTTACTTGTGCAAGCAAATGGAAAGCTTTGTATGATGTCCAAACTAAGGATATTGCTTTATTTCTCTTTTAAAAGTATGGCACCATAATCCAATAAATCCTCATTTATTTCTGGCTTATAAAACTGGTTTATTTTGGGACAACAACATCCAAGTTTAGGACTTTACATGAAACTTTCAACTTCAATTTCTGGCATATAGGCAGCCCCCAAGTTACAAACAAGAGAGGTTTGTAACTGTAGGCTTGTTCTTAAGTTGAATTTGTATGATAGTCGAAACAGTTACATTTTTTAAAGTGTAACTCCAGGAAAAAAAAAATGTCAGAGCTTTGGATAGCATAACTTTTGTTTTGTTGTCTGTGCCCATTTAAAGAAGATTTCATCTGACTTCCTGTTTCTGTAATAATTGTGTAAACAAGGTTTAGTGAGAAAGCCACAGTAGAGACACATTTTCCCCTTGATAACCCTTATAGGAGTGAATTTCCCATCCCTAGAGATAGATTTCTCTCACTTTCTGATGTCTCACCCTCATTCATAACTATGAGTTGCATGTAAGAGATGTTTGTAAGTCAGGGGCTGCCTGTATTTTGCAAGCTCACACAAAGGAAAGAGTGGCATGGGAATACATTAGGGTACACTGCATACACCACAAAATGTCAATTGGGATAAGCAAATGTCTTGTTTTGTTGTTATTGAGAGTGCAATCACTAGTTTGGCACTTACTACAAATGAGATGCATGCACTCAGATGCTACATTGTCCAGGACATTAAATTATTCCATTGAGTGAAGAAAATGGCCAAGAATATATCAACTAACCTCTCATTTAAATTAAACTGAGGTTTAAACTAAATAATATATTTTGTATTCAGAAGGAATTCTGTCGCAAGTAGTTAAAGATGCTATAGCACAAGATTGTCTTCATCTCCATGTCTTGCATTTACCATATTTTATTTTATCATTGGTCATTGGAAGGTAAAAATGGGATTAATTTTGGAATCCAATTGCTAAGTGATGTAGCTTTGAGGAAATCCTTACAGGCAGTTCCAGTTGGCAGTTGGGAAATTAATCCGTTTCAGATTCAGTTCAAACTGTAATGGAGTCACAGACATTGCTGAACACTATCCCACACAACAGTCACTTTACATTGCATAGCTACTTGGGCCTCATCGCATAGAGGTCAAAATTGTGGGTGGATAATAGAGGGATTTGTCATGAATCATGGCCATCACCCTTCATCACCCCATACCTCATCCCACAGGGGGAAGTGTCATCACCCTGGCTTCCCCTTGTTGTTCCCAATAAGATTTTCTCGTGTTCTCATTGCTGCGTCTTATGACAGTTTTACCTCATTTCAGGGATTGAGCCACACCAGAAGTAGATCTATGTCATCTGTTGGGATCTGGTGGTTTCCATCCCTGAAGTGAGGTGAAACAATCATAGAACGGGCAATTTTGCCCATGTGATGAGGTGGTAAAATCCAGAAAAGATTCATGGACTCACTTACTTAGGCACTCTTTTGTAGCTCGGGGATAATGGTCCTCCAAGTG
Organism: Anolis apletophallus; assembly: GCA_030556195.1. NCBI lineage: Eukaryota > Metazoa > Chordata > Lepidosauria > Squamata > Anolidae > Anolis > Anolis apletophallus. Next base: position 14,718,885 of record JARBWK010000001.1, read on the forward strand.
TAGGTGGCTGTGGAGCGCTGGTTTTGATCCGCATGTTCTCTCACAGTTAGGACATTGGTTTCCAGGTGGAAGGGGGTCCCGGTCAGGGTATGGACTCACTAACATGGCAATCATTACCAGTGAGGGAAAACAGATTAATCAACTGGAAATGGTCAACTTCTTTTGAGAAGGCTTGTTACATGGCAAAGTTTACAAATTCCTTTCTAAAATGGTTATAACCATTTTGTTTGCAGATGTGCCTTCTGTTGACTAATGGTGACCATGAATTTCAGAGAATTTACTTAGGCAAGAAAGACTCGAATGTGGTTTAAGCTAGATCCTTTGGTGGGTGTTAAAATTATAAGGATTCAGCAACAAGGCTGGAGGTTTCTGTGATCTCAAGTCTAAAAAAAAGTTTCTTGAGACTTTTGATTCAGAAAGTCTCTTTGTGGGAATATAAAGCTTGCTGCTTTCTTCCTTGTGAGAACTCACACTCATTTTGAGAGCACAGATTTTTCCTGCTGTCCATTCCTTTGTCTTACAGAGTGCAGATGTTGATGCATTGGATTGTTAGCTCACTGTTGACTGACAAGACCACTAGGGAAAGGCAGGAGGTGAGCAGCTGCAATAATGAAGTAGTGTGGCATGATGTCATATCTTGCTGTCTGCAATGTCCTGTTTTCTTTTTCCCAGAGAAACTCTTGGGTTTGGGAACATGGCTTTGGAATGGCCCTCATCCTTGACCAGGATGTTTTCTTGTGAGGAACTGCTGCTGTTGCTGAGATGTTTGTTCTGTGATGAAATTCTAAAATTAACGACTTAGATTGCAACCATTTGAACAAGGACCCTGAATGGTCTATTTTTCAGAACAACTCTTAGGCATTTTGTCATGTCTATCTCTCTCTCTCTCTCTCTCTCTCTCTCTCTCTCTCTCTCTCTCTCTCTCTCTCTCTCTCTCTCTCTCTCTCTCTCTCTCTCTCTCTCTCATGTCTATGTGACTCCCACATTTACACATAGTTTATAAAATTCTTTGTCCTATTATTTTGGTAGTTCTTGTCTTGAAAGTTTACCCATGGGCTGTGATAATGTTTATATTCTATTTTTATAGCCCTTGCTGAACGGTTTAGGGACAGAACTAAAATAATAGCAATAGAAATCACCACAGACTCAGCGTTGGGGGGAGGGGGGCAAGAAGGCATGAACTAAGCCGGGGGCAATGAGGTTCTTAGAACAGAGTGGTACTATTATTTCCCTCAATCTAGATGATTTCTGTTGATGCAACCTAGAACCACATTGGCTTTATTGGCTGCCACATTACACTGTTGACTCATGTTCAGTGTACTGTTGTTAAGCCAGATGTCACCCAACCAGCCTGCCAATGTTGTGTCCCCCACTTTAAAAACAGTGCTGGAGAAACTTGCTATTCATGGGGCTGTTTCCGGCATGAGCCTTACAGGATTTCCCTCGTAGCACAGCTAAAGAGGGAGAGGATTTTGCCCCCCTCCCCCGGGGAAAGAGGAGGTTCTTTGGAACCTCTTTGATGCAGGGGGCGTGGCCTCCCTTTGGGAAGGCCAGCCTCCTGTAGAGCTCATTTGGAGCTCTGTACTCAGAGGAGACTGTCGGTCTCCTCCTGTAGTACGTCCGCGTGCTCTGGGGAAGCGGGGCTTCAGCCCCCTCCCATGCAGGGTCCGTTACTCCCTTTTGGGGAGCAGCTCTTTGGCGCAGGCTTCTCGCTGCGGTTTGGGCCACGCTTCTTCCTCCCCCCTCTTCCTTGGTGTTCGGGTGGTTTTCGCGCGGCGGCGCCTCTGGCTTTGAGCTTGCGGCGGCGGCGCCATGCAAGCGGCGCCTCGGAAGGTGCTTGGCGGGGCAGCATTCTTCCCCGCTGGGGGCCTTTCCTGGCGCGCCGGCGCGCCGCACCGGGCCACCAACATCTTGAGTGGGGGCCCTCCCTCAATTCGGGCCCCCTGTTGAGGGGGCTTAGGGGGAGGAATGGAGGGCGGGACGCGTGTCCCCCCCCCCTATATCACATGTGGGGCCTACCTTTTGGGCCTGCGGTCCCTGAGGATGGCCTGGTTTGTTGGTCAATGCTTCGGTCTTCACAGCTTGGAATTCTGGGGCGGCAGCTCTCTCTCACAGACTTGGGATGCTCGGAGCTCCTTTCCATAGCGTGGTCATGGGGGGAGGCTGGATTCGAGGGACAGGTCGGGCTACGCGGTTAGCCCTTCCATCCCACTGCCGGCGCCTTTTTGGCAACGGCCTGTTGGCCCCCCCTCCCTCATTGTGACGGTAGCCATTTTGGGGGCCATAAGGCCCAGGGCCATTTTATATGGGAGTCAAACATGGCCTCCCTATGCCACATAAATTTATTACAATGTTAATAGTAAGATCGATTAATTGGAGAACCTGGGAATTCCCCTTTCGTAATAGGTGTGGCCTGCATTTTCATATTTGTTCAGCCTTTGCCCCTGTGGCAATATGCTGCAATCCATAAATAAATTGAGGAATAATATGTTAATTAAATATAATATTAATAGTAATACAGTATGAATGGATAACTAAATTTGTCACTTAAATGTATAGATAAATCCCCAGCTCTTTGGACTGCTCCTCGGCATTGGAAATGGGCATGCGGGCTGGGTGTAAGCTGCATAAGCTCTTACTGACCGGAAGGTTGAGCTCCTGGCCAATTTGTGTAAGCTCATCAGGGACCTTTGCAACCCGGAAGATGGGTACATTTGTCAAGTAGGAAATTTAAGTACCACTTGTGGGATGGCTAAATTTACGGGGCTTGTTGTGTCCAACCCCCTGGCATTTTGGCCAGAATATGCATCAGGGGGGACATAAATTATGGATGGCGACACTGTACAGCAGCGAGCCTTCTGATTCTTGTGGACCATAATCGCTATATGGACTTGTAATCCCTGACCCCTAAGAACGAATAAGTAAATGAAATTGAATATTTACTTTAACATGGGGGTCATGTCCAAGGCCACGTTTTTAGTTCTTTATCAGCCACAGACGTGCTACTGGGGGCGGAGGTCTGCAGGTTGTTTAAATGGTCTTAGGGCAGGTTAGTCATGTGAGGCACATGCTCTCAGCCTCAGGAATGGCGGAGAGTTGGAAGCACTCATAGACTTTATTTAAGATCACAAGAGGGCCAAGTGGACAAGGCACTCCCTTTCAGCCAGTAAAGCGGCTGGCTGGAGAGTTTGTAGTCATACAGTCTTGTCTTTAAAGACCACAAAGTGGTCAGTCATATGAGGCACGCTTACTCAGCTTGATGAATGGGTGAACAGTTGGGAACACATGGGAGTTTATTTAGGGGAATTGCACAGTTTTATTTAAGACCATAAGAAAGCTTAGCCGCATTAGGCACATCCTCTTAGCCTTTTAACGGCAGGAGAGTTGGGGAACATAGTTTTCTTCAAGGACTACAAGGCACACCCTCTTAGCCGTACAAACGGCGGGGGATTTTGAAAGCGCATTTTCTTTAGAGCATAAGAAGGGTGGTGTTTGAGGCACACCCTCTCAGCCTTAGAAATGGCTGGGGATTTTGAAAAGCGCTTCTTTCTTTCAAGCATAAGAAGATCAGTTGTTTGAGTAATACCCTCTCAGCCTGTAAAGGGCATGGGAATTTGAGAAGCGCTTTTTCTGCAAAGCATTATAAGATTAGTCGTTTGAGTACACCCTCTCAGCCTTTAAATGGCGTGGGATTTTGAAAGCGCGTTTTCTGCAAAGCATTATAAGATCAGTTGTTTCAGTTACACCCTCTCAGCCTTATAATGGGCTCGGGAGTTTGAAAAGCGGGTTTTCTTTAAATCATAAGAAGATCGGTTGTGGAGTTACACCCTCTCAGCCTTATAAAGGGATTGGGAGTTCATGAAGCGCGTTTTTCTTTAAAACATAAGAAGATTAGTGATTGAGTTGCACCCTCTTAGCCTTCTAAAGGGCTTGGGAGTTTTAAAAAGTGCATTTTCTTTAAAAAGGTAAGATGATTAGTTGTTGAGCTGCACCCTCTCAGCCTTATAGAGGGCTGGGGAGCTTGAAACGCATGCCTTTAAAACATAAGAAGATTAGTTGTTGGTTTTACGCCCTCTCAGCCTTGTAAAGGGCTTGGGTCGAAAGGTCAAGAATAAAAAAAAATTAAAATTAAAAAAATTAAACATATAATTTTCTTTGAGGATTTTAGCAAGGTTAGTCATGTGAGGCACATGCTCTCAGCCTCGGGAATGGCTTCTTATTTAAAACATAAGAAGATTAATTGTTGAATTACACCCTCTTAGCCTATAAAGGGCTTGGGAGTTTGAAAAGCGTGTCTTCTTTAAAACATAAGAAGATTAGTCATTGGTGTTACGCCCTCTCAGCCTCGTAAAGAGCTCGGGAGTTCGAGAAGGGTTTTTTTATTAAAAACATAAGAAGATTAGTTGTTTAAGTCACACCCTCTCAGCCTTATAAAGGGCTCAGGAGTTCAAAAACTGCCTTTTATTTCAAGCATAAGAAGATTAGTTGTTTAAGTCACACCCTCTCAGCCTTATAATCGGCTGGAGAGTTTGAAAAGCGTGTTTTCTTTAAAACACAAAACGATTAGTCATTGAGTTTCACCCTTTCAGTTTTATAAACGGCTGGGAGTTTAAAAAGCGTGTTCTCTTTAAAATATAAGAAGCTTAGTTTTTGAGTCACACCCTCTCAGCCTTAAAACAGCTGGAGATTCTGAAAAGCGCGTTTTCTTTAAAGCATAAGAAGATTAGTCATTTGAGTCTTACCTTCTCAGCCTTATAAACAGCTGGAGAGTTTGAAAAGCGCGTTTTTCTTTAAAACATAAGAAGATTAGTCATTTGAGTCTCACCCTTTCAGCCTTATAAATGGCTGGGAGTTTAAAAGGCGTGTTTTCTTTAAAGCATAAGAAGATTAGTTTTTGAGTCACACCCTCTCAGCCTTAAAACGGCTGGAGAATTTTGAAAGCGCTTTTGGCAGATATGGGAGCTTAAGGGAGTCCCTATGGCTAGCGCTTGGCTCTGGCCCCTATTGGGGGTTTTTAGGATCCAAGGGAAACCAGGAGTTTTTATGGCCCTTACTTCCATTACCAGTGGGAATGGAAATGTAAGAGGCTGGCGGTAGGAGGTTCCCTCACAGCGTATGCACAAAGGGTACCTCCTGGAGGTGTAGCAAACTGGGTGGTATTGATCCGAGCGCCAGAGTTAGGGTCATATCACAGGCTACACAGTTTTTCAGGAATTGGCAGGCAGTGCCCGAGGTCACAATCCGTGAGTTGGCCATCGACCCACAGCCCAGCTGAGTGGGAAGTGTGAGGATAGCTTAAAAGGGCCATGTAGAGTGAATCGGGCCTGTCCGATGGTAGTGACCAGCCGTCAGGGGGTCCTACGTTTCTTTCTGGCCAGCATTTGGGCCTTGACTCCATTACCTTTTTGGAATGGAGTGGTAGCCGTGGTCTACGGCAGACTTGCATTCACGGTCCTTACCCCCTGTTGGTTTGAGGCTCTAAGCTGATACTGGCGGAGTTGTATCCACATCTGGGGGGTAACGGCTTTGGCTTGCGGACGGGCAAAGCGTCTTACAGGCTCGAGCAAATTCGTACCGTTTGGCTGGCATGCCCCCACGTACGCATCGTCCGGTCTGCCAAGATGCCATCTTGTTGGTGGTATGGTGTGTGGAGATGTGAGAGTCCTCATAAAGTGGGGAACAAGGATGGGGACATGCACTCAACTGTACGGGGGGTAGCAGGCTACCTCCTTTATCCAGGGCTCGCGACAATGTATTGTTTGCCAAGCGGCTGGATCGCAATATCGGAATTGAGCAACGTTTCGTTCGTTTAACATAGGTTTAGGGGTGTTAGGAGTCTTGGTGGGCGATGGGGACTAGGTAGACACCTGTCCCCAATCTGTGGCGGAAAATAGCTAGGGAAAGCCCATAGTCGTTGTGCACCTAAGGCACCTCCTTCAGGGGTGAGGGCCATTAAGTTAACATTCACCTCAAAGTTCAAGTTGAGGGGTTAACAAAGTGTAATGGCCCTGGAATGAAAGAGGCTGATCTCAAGATCTTGAGTACAGACCTCTCATTCATTTCCCTAAAAGGGGTTGCCCTGGTTGGATAATCAGGGAATCCAGGTGTTTCGCCCGGAAATTGATATCGTTAGCCAAGGGGGCATGATACCTCGGCTAGAATACACCTTGATTCCTGACACCTTCTGAGTTAGACTTAAGGAAATTTAAATAGGTAACTTTAAATAAAGTTGCTCAATTTGAACCCAATATTCTGTGTGTCGTCTCTTTTGTTCAGGGGGTTGGAGGGCAACAGGATTTCCCTCGTAGCACAGCTAAAGAGGGAGAGGATTTTGCCCCCTCCCCCCGGGGAAAGAGGAGGTTCTTTGGAACCTCTTTGATGCAGGGGGCGTGGCCTCCCTTTGGGAAGTCCAGCCTCCTGTAGAGCTCATTCGGAGCTCTGTACTCGGAGGAGACGGTCGACCCAAGACTCCTGCCCATTAGCAGTAAATATTTTTGATCGCTCTTTAACTAAGAGGATCGGGTGAGGAATTTTCTCCACTACCACCTTAACTGTGGAGGGGAGTTTTTTGCCTACCCCTTTGCGTTGTAGGGACTAGTAAGGGGAGCGGTATGTACTAAATAGGATTAGCGGAAAATAGCTAGGGAAAGCCCATAGTCGGTGTGCACCTAAGGCACCTCCTTCAGGGGTCAGGGCCATTAAGTTAACATTCATCTCAAAGTTCAAGTTGAGGGGTTAACAAAGTGTAATGGCCCTGGAATGAAAGAGGCTGATCTCAAGATCTCGAGTACAGACCTCTCATTCATTTCCCTAAAAGGGGGTTGCCCTGGTTGGATAATCAGGAATCAAGGTGTTTCACCCGAAATTGATATCGTTAGCCAAGGGGGCATGATACCTCGGCTAGAATACACCTTGATTCCTGACACCTTCTGAGTTAGATTTAAGGAAATTTAAATAGGTAACTTTAAATAAAAGTTGCTCAATTTGAACCCAATATTCTGTGTGTCGTCTCTTTTGTTCAGGGGGTTGGAGGGCAAATGAAATTGTTGCTTCGGGCTCCCACCACCACCTCTTGCCCAGCTGCATTAGGGCCCTTCATATCCTGGAGAACTGCCATTGCTCCGCACAGCTCTCTAGAACTGACAACTGCTTGGCCTACAGTTGTGACCTAGGACCTCTTCACATGGGGCTAAATAGCACCATTCTGGTGTTTTTGGCCAGGGCCTCCCGAATGCCCTCAGATGGCGCTTGGCAGGCCCAACCCACATTCTTCCCAAAGTGGAGGGGAAGCATCAAAAGGCACTTCCTCCTCCACTACAGAGAGGAAAGCGTCAGAGCTACCCACACTTTCCTCCCCCTTTCCCCATATGATGGGGGAAAGGGCGGCAGGGCAATGCACATTGCTGTGCACTGCCACTTTTTCTCCTATTCACTGGAGACAGGGACAAGGTATGATGGTGGAAGGAGGGAAGGTGTGCAGTGTGCCATGATGCACTCCTAGTGTCTTCCCTTTCACTGGAGATTGCCAACAAAATGGCACGACCCCTGTGGGCCATGTGAAGTGATCCCTATAGCCCCCTTCCCACTCCCCAAAGGGATGGTGGTGCTGCTGGTGGTAGGGGAGTCACAGCTTCCCAACCTCCATCATGGCCAGCAATCAACTCTGTTGGACAGGGATAACAGTTTCCTCTATGCCTTGTCCTTATTGGCCCCAAAAATCTTCAAGATCCTGAGTAGAGGACATGCATTGTCATTTATGAAGATTACAGTCAATCTCTTACTTCATATACTTCCTTCCAAGTCCCAAGTGTATGTGGGGGCATGGCTGACCATTTTGACTGTGCCATCAAAGGCCTGACTGACAACAAGCCTGAAAAGGAGCATTCAACATTACATCAGTTTTGTTGCAGATCCCATTTGTGTTCACGAGGGATGACCCCCACATCCACATGATCTGTACCCATGTTTCATTCATTCATTTCTAGGCATTTCCTATGTCCTCTAGCATGACACACTAGTATTCTTCTGCCAGAAGTTGACCATCAAGGTGCACTGCAGGACCTAGTGAAGCCGAGAGGAATATCCTCTCTATGAATTTCCTAGGTCTCCCAGTGACATTTATGGTATGCTTCTCCTGAAAGTCATTTGTTCCATGGGGTTCATTATTACTCATGGTTATGCATCTCCATGCAAGGCCCTGAAGCATATTCCCTGCGGATACAGGAGACATGCAATAGTAAAGTTACACTCCCACACTTGGTCAGCTTCAACTTGAAAGTGTTTTCATCTGACCCATTGCTTTGGAAAAACAGTGATCATTTTGTGTATGTCTGTGCTGCAATTCAGGACTTTACTACTGTGCAATGAAACCTTCAACTTCCATTTCGAAAATGGAGCTTACACAATGCCTTTAAGCTATTTTACAGCACTTGTATTTATAGGAGGATGGAAGGGAGCTAAATGACAAAACAGAGCTGTGTGGTAAATGTCACAGGGTTGAAGAACCTGGCATGTCAAGCAAGCGTGCAAAGGAATTGCTCTGCTTGCGACTTATGGCAGCACTTAAAGTGCATAGACTTGGTGGTGCATTTAAGAATAAAACAAAACATAGGCACTTACAGTAGGACTTAATCCAAGCCTTACTGGAGCTGATGGGACCAACCGTAAAACAGAACGAGCCAGTAACAGCTCAGGCATGGAAATGTGCCGACCACCATGCAGTTGACAGGATTATGGTGGAAATAGAGAGGACATCGCTCCTCACAAAGGAAACAAAAGGATGAGCAATAAAATCCTCTGGAGGGGAAATCTCCCTCCTGTTTAGTCCTTCTGACTGTAAGATAAGTGTTTCTAGAGCAGATGATGCCTAGTTTTAATCCAGCTATGTATGGAGACATTTTATTAATGGTACTATTACCGTGAGAATAGAGGATTCTATTGGGACATTGACTTTTAATACCACAAGCCTATCCCTGAAAGTGAGAGTTCCAAATTTTCAGAGGTGTAACAGACAACTGCTAGCAAGAAAGAAGGGATTTCTGAGCTTTTAAAAATATACAATGTGCCCTTGGTATCCACTGGCTTTGGTTCCAATAATAATAATAATAATACTTTATTTATACCCCACCACCATCTCCCCAAGGGGACTCGGGGCGGCTTACATGAAGCCAGTACCCTCAGTAGATACCAAAATCAATGTGTACTTACCTCCCATTGCAGGACCAGATTAACCCCTTTTGGCGCCCTAGGCCATACTTTGGGATTACGCCCCCAAACCAACCTCTACTGCACCCCCACCTCCTCCTCCTTATGGGTAATCTGGGCCTGTCCCATTGTATATAATGGGTCAGTATTTTTTTTCCATGTCAGGAGCGATTTGAGAAACTGCAAGTTGCTTCTGGTGTGAGAGAATTGGCCATCTGCAAGGATGATGCCCAGGGGATGCCTGGATGTTTTGATGTTTTATCATCCTTGTGGGAGGCTTCTCTCATGCCCCTGCATGGGGAGCTGGAGCTGACAGAGGGAGCTCATTTACAGTCTCCCCGGATTTGAACATGAGGTGATATAAAGAAAATATATGGAAAGGAGGGAAACCCTTTTGAAATCAGAACCATTAAAGTATTGCTCAAGCAGCTTTTCCTGCTAGTTTCTCTGACTTCTCCTCCTGATGCTGGTGGCTTCCCATGTCAGTACTATGACCAATTTTGAGTTTCAACTTGAAATGAGCTACCCAGGGTGCTGAACCAATTCTCTACACAGGATCAGCTGCTTGGATGGCTCCTTTAAAAGTCAGATTAAAATCTGGAGTGGATTCATCACTCCACTGATATGGAAGTCAGCAACCTGGAGCCCTTTCACACTGGACAATTATAGCAGCATGATTTCACTTTAATTACCCTAACAGCATCCCATGGAATCCTAGAATTGGCACTTTAGGGGCATTTTGGACAGAGAGCTCAAGTACCTTTCCAGATTACAAAGCCTATGAATCCTTAACATGTAGATATTTATTTATTTATATCATTTATATGGCAGCTAAAGTGGTATAATAGTGCTATAACTGTATAGTGTGAAATGGTCCCACATTGTCATGTTCAGGCAATGCCTGTGAGACAGTGAATACACTCTGGGTTTTAATCTGAATTTCAAAAAAAGTTATCTCAACTCTGGTCCTATTTCAAATGTCACTGAGGTGTATCTTTCAGTCTTGCTTTTCCTTCCTACCATGTCCTGTCTCATGGTCAGCAGGTAATATACATATACATATTTAATATACATATTAAATTTCTAGTTTTCATGTCAGAGAGGAGAAAAGATATGCAGATTGTTTCTACTAGAGGGGCAAAGGACTACAATCGGTCTGAACTGTTATGCCAATGCAGGTTCACTTGCGACCAATGTTATTAAGGATGCAAGATTCTTTTAGCCTAAGAAAGTATTTAAGAAGCTTCCAGGCAACAAGTCTGTGGAAGCAGGCCTCCAGAGTCCAACTAAGAAGGCAGCAAACTAAGAAGGCACTCAACTAAGAAGGCAGCAAACCAACAGCTTCAGTTTTCCTCTGCAAAAGTCCCTGTTGAGAGATAGATAAAAGCTCCCTTTCTTCCTAGTTACATTACAGCTAAAATCCTAATCTGGTCTTTGGTAACAGAATATTAGCAGCTCCATTGCCTCTGGAATGGAGGAATGCTTTGCAAGTATATGCCATTGCTATTAATCCCATGTATGGCGATCGGTTGCAGTGCAGGTGTCTGATTTTCATTAAAATTGCAAATTGGACTGAATGCTTCATCTGATAACAAAGACATCATTGAAACCATGTGTCTTCTTTCAGGAGCAGGGCAAGGCTGGGGGGTGGAGTGTGGACAAGACAAAGGGTCCTCCAGTATGCGTCCACTTGTGCATGGACATGGCAGAGAATACCTCTTAATACTTTGGTCATGGGTGAATAAATATCTTATAAGGAATGCAAGGTTCCGATCGGCTCACTGCTGCTTTGGAAACAGTTACTGGGGGTGGAACAGAGAAAGAAAGAAAGAAAGACAGAAAGAAAGACAGACAGAAAGAAAGAAAGACAGAAAGACAGACAAACAGAAAGACAGACAGACAGACAGACAGACAGACAGAAAGAGAGATGCTACATTGGGTAAGGAGACTAGTGAGGAATAAAAGGAGGAAACTCTGAAAGACAACCCCATTCAATAAATTACTCTTTTATTCCAAAGTTCCCAGATGCAATTTTTTTGGGGGGAAAGGGAAAATTCTTTCAGCCCAGTGAGAAGGAAATGTTACATTTTTGCGTACATGATTTGTAAGCAAAGATTCACATTCTTAGCATATCACTGAAGTCCTTTTAATGGCACATGAATGCTTTGTGGGTCCATAAGCCGTGTTTTGCCTCTCATCTGAAACCATCATAGAATGACCTCTTGGGCCATCCAGTCCAACCCCCTGCCAAGAAGCAGGAAAATCGCATTCAAAGTACCACTGATAGATCCAGCCTCTGTTCAAAAGCCTCCAAAGAAGGAGCCTCCACAACACTCCTGGGCAGAGAGTTCCACTGCTGAACAGCTCTCACAGTTAGGAAGGTCTTCCTGATGTTCAAGTGGAATCTCATTTCCTGTAATTTGAATTTATTTATTTATTTACCGCATTTATACCCCGTCACTGCTCAACCCCCGAAGGGACACTCAGGACGGCTTACAATAAGCCCTGTTAAGATACTATTACACATGATACAATAATAAAATCACAGATAAAACATATCATAGTTTATTTATTTATTTATTTATTGTTTCAATTTGCTAAACCGCCCTTCCCGAGGCTCAGGACGGTTTCCAAACATATAAAACACATCGAGATAAAACATTCTAAAAACACCCTAAAAATACCATAACAATCATTTGCAAACACATAAAATCGCATAAAAACATACTAATCAGAGCAAAGCTGATTCAAGTAAAACAGTGGCAGCACGGCTAGGCAAGGATTGGCAGTTCAAGCACTGGTCAGACCAAACGCTTGCCTGAACAGCCAGGTCTTGCACGACGGAAGGCCATCAGGTCCCTCAGGGCCCGCGTCTCGGCTGGCAGCGAGTTCCACAGAACCGGGGCAGCCACTGAGAATGCCCTCTGCCGTGTGCTGGAGAGCCTATAAGTTTTCAGTCCTGGGACCTCAAGCATGTTAAGACCCTCTGTGTGCAGTGATCTTAAAACAATACATAATTAAAAACCATATAAAGCCATCATTGAAACAGTAGACCAGTCTCATCAATCGTATTGTCATTCCAGATTGTCCCGTTAACGTGCTGCCTTACATCTGTCCAAACGCTTGTTCCATAGGTGGGGAGCCACCACCATGAAGGCCTTATCTCTCATCCCCACCAGGTGCATTTGAGCTGTAGACAGGGCCTCCCCGGATGATCTTAGATTTCAGGGTGAGACGTAGAGGTGGATGCGTTCGGACAAATGAACTGGGCCAGAACAGTTTAGAGCTTTTAAGGTCAAAACCAGCACTTTGAATTGGGTTCGGAGATGGACCGGCAGCCATTGTTCCACATCCTAGTCTCCAGGGCAGCAGAAAACAAGCTTGCTCCCTCCTCCCTATGACTTCCCCTCACATATTTAAACATGGTCCTTATTATGTCTCCTCTCAGCCTTCTCTTCTGCAGGCTAAACATGCCCAGCTCTTTAAGCCACTCCTTATAGAGCTTGTTCTCCGGACCCTTGATAATTTTAGTCGCCCTTCTCTGGACACATTCCAGCTTGTTAACGCCTTCCTTCAATTGTGGTGCCCAGAATTGGACACAGTATTCCAGATGTGGTTTGACCAAGGCAGAATAGGGCATGGGTAGCATGACGTCCCTGGATATAGACACTATACTCCTATTGATGCAGGTCAAAGGCCCATTGGCTTTTTTAGCCACTACATGACATTGTTGGCTCATGTTTAACTTGTTGTCCATGAGGACTCCAACATCTTTTTTACACATACTGTTCTCGAGCCATGCAGATTTTTTTGCAGCTAGCAGCTTAACTGCTGCGCTACCATGGATGTGTAGAATCATCTGGCTTTAAACATAGTTATCACAATTAGAAAGAGCAGCTACTGAAGGCACACATGATAGCATGTATGCATTCAGAATTTATTTTCATGCTTTTATTCCTCCAACTTTCTGTACTAAACCACAAATCACTTTTTATTTACAATAATCCCTGCTACAAAAGGTACGTAGTTTGGCAGCAGAAAACTTTTGCAGAAAAAGAAAGACCCCAGAAAGGAATATTTTAATACAGAGTAGATCTGGCATGCATCACCAGTAGAGCTAATGGCTATTTTGTGGAAATAAGTCACAGAGATTTCAACAGAAGTTACTTCTGAGTTAAGGGTTACCTAATCATTCTAGTGCAGTTGGAGAAGTGGGACACAAGAGGTCACCGAAACAGAAATGCAGGGGAAAATGAGATTATGTTTTCCCCAGCTTGTCTGGACTTTGAATTGCTTTTCATATGAATTGGAGTTTCAGGTTCATTGCTTTTTTTCTCATCAAGGGAATTAAATAAGTTGAATATGCTATAAAGATTTTTCCAGCTCTATTTCTACTCAATAGCAATTGAACAGCGGGATGGGGTGGGTCGGGGGGGGGGAGAGGAAATGAGGTACCTTGCTTTTGTCTGGATTAGAAAAGTGACTGGATTTGTCTGGGTGCTTTAAGACTATGTTCAAAATGCCAGAAATGTATTAGGAGATACATTATGGACTTGATTCACACTAACCCACAGTTCTGCTGCAGTTGCATAAATAGAAAATAGATACATACATAGATAGATAGAAAATAGATACATACATGGCTGAGCACCTTGTATTTTGTACCTGTGCTGATTTGATTTTACTTCTGCACATCCTCAGAACTCTGTCTTCCTGCAATACTGTGGTTTCTTATTATTCTTATTAATGCAGTTGCACAATTTCAGCATTAAGAGCAACAAAAGAGGCAAAGATACGAGGGCGGGTCAATAAGTCTGTGACTCTTTGAATGAAACACAGGTTTTTGGATTAAAAAATCATTTTATTTTTCAACGTAGTCTCCTTTGAGCTCTATACACTTTGTCCAACATTTCTCTAAAAAAAATTTATCCCTTCCAAAAAATAAGATTTGTCAAGGTCATCAAAATAGGTATTTGTTTGTGAGCTGATTTCATTGTTGGAGTCAAATCTCTTTCCACCAAGCCATTTCTTCAGGTTTGGAAACAAGAAATAGTCATTCGGGGCTAAATCCGGAGAATAGGGTGGAGCAATTCATATCCCAATTCATGGATTGTTGCCATGGAAACTGCACATGTGTGCATCCTTGCATTGTCCTGCTTTGTGAGAAATGCGGCATCCATCTTGCGGAAAGTTTTCTCATACCCAAGTGATCATTTAAAATTGAAACCACTGAGCCATGTGAGATACCTATGGCTTCCCCAATCTCTTGCACTTTCAATCTCCAATCGCCCAACACCATATCATGAATTTTTTCAATTGTTTCGGGTGTAGAGACCTCAACTGGGCGTCCAGAACGTTCGGCATCTTCAGTGCCGAAATTCACACGAAATTCACTTTTTTCCATTTTCTCCTCAAATCACACAGTAGTATGCTATCAATGGCTGTCAAACACAAACTAAATGACGCATCTTGTTCAAATTTGGACAGGAGTCAACTGACATATGCCTGTTGACAGGAGCAGTGTTGCCCTTTCAGTTAAGAGGTGGGAAATTCAAAAAGTCACTGACTTATTGACCCGCCCTCATATGTATAAAATAAGGTAAACATCCAGCTTGGAAATAGAAAGGGGCAGGCAGGAGAGAATCCCACCTCTTGATGCCAGGTTACTGCCTATACGTTCACATAGAAGCAGAAAAGACCAATTGCACCGACTGACAGATAATGGGAATGTTTTGGGATCAGGAGCTAGTGATTGGTATTGGTCATCAATAGCTGAGGATGGGAGAATCATGGGAGCTTTGGGGTGGAGATGAAGCAAACCAGTAGTGGGGTGTGATAGCTTTATGTAACAGGGATCTTTACCAAAGGTGACAGTCCAACTGCAATGACAAGTTGCTGGCCTCAAGTGTTGAAGTCCTATGACTTCTTGATCACTGAAACATAGCATACATGCAATACTGCAGGAGTCTTAAGCAACATAAAGAGATTGGGTCTTGGAATAATTCCTTTTCCCTAATGATACTCTGGTGTTCTTCCTACAAAGTCTACGCATGCACCTACACTTTTTATGCTTAGTATTAAGTATGCTTAGGACTGTCGCAAAATCTTCAGTTCTTGTGGTGTTCCTTCAGGTCAACTATGACTTATGCAAATCAAGGGCAAACCCATCCTAGAGTTTACTTGTCAACATTTGCCTTCATCTTCAGTTGAGAAAGCATGATTTCCTCAAAGTCACCATTATTGACCAGGAATTTGAAGCCTGATCTCTCAGAGCCATGAATACATTTAATTTCAAGTATTATTTATTTATTTGAAACATTTATATTCCTCCCTTCTCACCCCAAAGGGGGCTCAGGGTTGAGCACAACATATATACAGCAAACATTCCATGCCAGGGCATAAAATAACTATAAATATACACAAACATTAAAATCAGTTATGTCTACTTTAAAATCAGCTGTTGAAGACCATCTCAAGACACCATGCTGGCTCTGGTCAGTGGAGTAGGCTTCCTATTATTGCCTCAAGGCACTGCCCCAACGGCTTGGTCCCACAGCCACGTCTTTATCATCTTTCTGAAAGACAGGAGGGAGGGGGCTGATCTAATCTCACCAGGAAGGGGTTCCATACTGGGGAGGGGGCAATGACTGAGAAGGCCCTGTCTGTTGACTCCACCGAACGCACCTGTGACATTGGTGGGACTAAAAGCAGGACCTCCCCAGAAGATCTTGGTCTTCACTGTGGTTCGTAAAGAGAGATGTGTTCAGACAGGTAAACATACAGAAGGTATGTTCTGCATATGTACATGAGTGAGAGCAGCCAACCTCTACTGTCTTTGTGCATGCTCAGATTTTGGTTGTGACAATCCTTTTGAAGAAAATAAAAACTCACATTTTTACATGCAAGCTGAATGATTTTCCTTGCCAGAAGAACCAATCTGCTTAGAAGTTTGAACTTGAAACACTGAAACAGCCAAACCGGTTTGAGCAAATAACCATATACTGTAAATTTGTAATCCACCTGTGAACCAATCTATAAACAAAGTAATAAAAGTCAACTGGGAAAGTATTATGTCATGATAAATCTCTCGGCATCTCTCGGCATTACCTCGTGAACGAAGATTCTTTAGAAAGGACTCATCCCACGCTTTTTACAAGTGTGTTGATGACTAAAAAGGCCAATCTGAGATAGGCAAGTCCAGTTGCAGAAAGCACAGCAGAAAGTCTCCTTGGGTGATATTGTTTCCAAGTTACGGTTGTTTCTCCATTGTCGAGTCTCCTTGAGACCCATTCGGCATGCCTTCTCGAAAGAGGCCGCAGCATTGTGGATGCTAAATAAGACTTGGGGGAAACATAACTATTGTTATTGTGCATTATTTTGTAGTATTTCTGATATTGTTTGTACTTTGTAAGGCACTGAATGTTTACCTGTTGCTATATGTAAACTGCCCTGAGTCCCTTTTCAGGAGAAAGGGCGGACTAGAAATAAATAAATAATAATTAAAAATCAGCACTGCACACATTACGTGAGCAAGGGTGCATCTATATTGTAGAATGAATGTAGTCTGATATCACTTCAAATGTCATGGCCCAATGTAATAGAATTATGGATGTTGCAGTTTTACATTGTCTTTAACTTTCTCTGCCAAAGAATGCTAGTGCCTCTCCACAGTATAAATCTGAGGATTCCGTAGCATTGAGCCATGGCACTTAAACTGATATTAAACTGCATTTATTCTACAGTGTAGAGGCACCCCAATATGCTATTGCCTGTTGCATCTACTGAGAGAATCATGATCTAAGGAATGGGTTTTGCCTAACAGCTGGTAAACTGGCTAGGATTTCTGGGAGTTGAAGTCCAAAACACCTGCAGGGCCGGCAGTTGGACAGCCCTGATCTAAGGGGTAGAGCAACCCCATCTTCATTTGCGAGAAAGGAGTGGCAGCAGCAGCAGTGATATGGAGATAATCCATGTTGGTTTGTGTATCTAGGCCAGTGTTTCCCAACCAGTGTGCCATGGCACACTAGTGTGCCGTGAGCGATCATCAGGTGTGCCGTGGGAAATTGGAACCTCCAATACCCTTTCCTCCCCCTCCTGCCGAAGACTTTTTCTTCTCCATTTGGGCTCCCTTCTTCCCAGCCTCGATCTGCTTGCTTTGCCTCGCTTTGCTCACACTGCCGCTTCTGTGGGAGGGGGGAGGGAGGAAAATGTGACTCGTGCGGGCGCTACTGCGCATACTCACCCCACGTCTTCCTGCCTCCCCTCCCCCCTCCCCTCCTGAACACGCTCATGCTGCCCCCTCGGATCAAAATAGCGGCAGAAGCGGCAGAGTGAGCAAAGCGAGCAGAGCGAGGCTGGGAAGAAGGGAGCCCAAGTGGAGAAGAAAAAGTAAGTGTTCGGCAGGAGGAGGAAGAAAGGGCACAAAGGGGAAAGGGGAGGAAGAGGTCTCTGTCGAAAGCTGGCATGGGCAAACTCTGTAAAGAGCTCCAGAAAGATCTCTCGAAATTGAGTGGATGGGCAACAAAGTGGCAAATGCATTTTAACCTAAACAAGTGTAAAGTCATGCACATCGGGGCAGAGAACCCCAAATACACTTATCAACTGATGGGATCAAAGCTTTCTGAGACAAACCAGGAAAGGGATCTTGGGGTTTTGGTGGACAGCTCAATGAAGATGTCAACCCAATGCGCTGCAGCAGCGAAAAAAAGCAAATTCTATGCTTGGCATGATCAGGAAGGGAATCGAAAATAGGTCGGCAAATGTTGTATTGCCTCTCTACAAATCTATGGTGAGGCCACATCTGGAGTATTGTGTACAATTCTGGTCACCGCACCTCAAGAAGGATATAACGGAACTGGAAAAGGTACAAAGAAGGGCAACAAAAATGATCCAAGGGATGGAGCAGCTCCTTATGAAATCAGGTTGCAACGCCTTGGTCTTTTTCAGCCTTGAAAGACGGCGTTTAAGAGGTGACTTGATCGAAGTGTATAAAATCATGCATGGGATAGAAAAGGGGAATAAAGAAAATATTTTCTCTGTCACCCAACACTAGGACTAGGGGCACTACCTAAAGCTCCAAGGTAGGAAAATTAGGACTAATAAAGTGAAATATTTCTTCACCCAGAGGGTCATTGGGTTATGGAACTCACTTCCAGAGGAGGTTGTGACAGCGGTCAGCCTGGACAGCTTCAAGGCAGGATTAGACAGATTCATGGATACCAAGGGAATCAGTAGTTACTGAAATGGACATCCAAGTGCCACCTCTGTGTTGATGGAGGCAGGCAGGCTTTTCCCCGTGTACTGGTTGTGGGGGGTCGGGAGCAGGTGAGGGTTTTGCCCTCCTTTCTGCTAGAGATCCCTGTGTACAACTAGTGGGCCACTGTGTGACACAGAATGCTGGACTAGATGGGCTGAGGCCCGATTCAGCATGGCTCTTCTTATGTTCTTATGTTCTTATGGACCTTCCAGGTGTTTTGGACTCCCAACTCTCACCATTCCTAGCAGCATCAGGCCCTTTTCCTTTTCCCCCCTCAGCCACTTAAGCAGGAAAGGGCCTCAGACTGTTCGGAATGGTGGGAGTTGAAGTCCAAAGCACCCAGAGGGCCGAAGTTTTCCCATGCTTGTTTTAGGGACCTTAAAGTGGTGAGCCTCCTTCCAACATTGTGATTCTGGATAGAAAACAAACAACAACATAACATTGTTTGAGTCCACAGTGCTCTCTGTGTGTAGGTGAACTACAACTTCCAAACTCAAGGTCAATTCCCAAGCAAACCCTTTCAGTACTTTCTGTTGGTAATGAGAGTTCAATATGCCAAGTTTGGTTCAATTCCATTGTTGCAAGAGTTCAGTATGTTCTTTGATTGTGTGTTTACTATAAATCCCAGAAACTGTAACTCCCAAATGTCAAGGTCTATTTTCCCCAAACTCCATCTGTGTTCACATTTGGGCATATTGAGTATTTATGCCAAGTTTGGTCCTGATCCAACATTGTTTGAGTCCACAGTGCTCTCTGGATATAGGTGAACTACAACTCCAAAACTCAAGGTCAATGCCCACCAAACTCTTAGAGCATTTTCTCTTGGTTATGGGAATTCTGTGTGGGACGTTTGATTCCATTCTATCATTGGTGGAGTTCAGAATGCTCTTTGATTGCAGGGGAACTATAACTCCCAGCTGTAGAGCAAGACCTTCATGTGTGTCTTTCTGCCATTCCTGCCAGGATATCTATGTTGTGTTCATCAAAACAGGCCCAGATTTCACACTGAGTGTATAAATACATTTTAAAACATATTAACTATGTGTATTACTGTGATAGAGTGTCGTTTTGGTTGGTGGTGTGCCCCAGGATTTTGTAAATGTAAAAAATGTGCCGCGGTTCAAAAAAGGTTGAAAAACACTGATCTAAGCAATAGATTGGGTTGAAACGGACACAATCTAATAAATAATATTAAAATAAAACTTTATTTATAGACCGCCCTATCTCTCCGAAGGGACTCAGGATGGTTTCCAATACATATGGCAAACATTCAGTGCCAGGAAAAGACATAATAACAAATTGCACCAAAACAACATCTCAAAGAAAATAAAACAACCATTATTGTAAACTCAATACCAAATAGAAATTAACCGAAAAATAAAACTTGACAACCCTAACAAGCATATCAAATAATATAAATTTTAAACAGCATAAAAGTTAAAACAATTACAACCATGTTTGGAGGTAAGATGCAGTACAGCATTTCCCTAATTCTTCACCATCGTTTAGGAGGTACAAGGTACTACTTTAGTTTCACTAATAGCAGCAGAGAGCAACAGCTTTCTATACTATAGAGCAGTGGTTTCCAACTCGTGGGCTGCAGCTCACAGGTGGGCCACGGGCCCTCAATTAAAATCAAATCTAGTGATCTTGGCAACTGCAAACCCCAGGATATACTTTCCTGCAAACAACAATTTAAGGCAGGGGTGCTCACACTTTTTCAGCATGCGAGCTACTTATAAAACAACCAAGTCAAAATGATCTACCTACCCACTACAAAAATGTGAAACATATAACACAATATCTGCTTTGAACTGGGTTTTCTGAGTCCACACTGCAATATAATCTGATTCAAAGCAGGTAACATGGGATTTTATTCAACTGTGTGTAAAGGACCTCAGATAACCCAGGGCCGGCAGCACTTGAGCGGCGTCTGGAGCCTGCGGGGCGGGACTGAGCCTCCCTCCCTCCTTGCCTGCGATCTACCAGGATGCCCTACTTGATCTACCAGTAGATCGTGATCTACCTAATGAGCACCCCTGATTTAAGGCATAGGGGCCCTCTCAATCTTTCAGTGCAGCAACTCTATGCTGGGACATACAGTTCAACCATTTCTGTGGGATGTTGTTTTTTCATCCCTGAGAGTCAAATTCTATCCCTGGGAATTCTTGAAAGTTAAATCAAATATGAGATTAAAATCCAGTGATAATTTTGCTCTAAAGCTCTTACTATCAGGAATTAAGCCTCAGGAAGAGGTGGTTCAGACCTGTACAACCACTGTGAAATCACTTAAAGGTGGTCTCATGGAGGAAGGGGGCATGTCTTAGAAGGCAGACTGTGACCCCAAGAAACCAAAGCTCAACCTCAAAATTTGATGGTGCCCCTCTTTCCTAGAATCGAAGACTAGCGCAGGCAATGGATGCATGGTTCTATGAATTATCCAGTGCATTTTCGGCCATTTATACGAGGCTATCAATCTGTTAAAGCTCTGATTCAGTTTTTCATGTTCATCCCGTGGATTCACTTTTATGAGGATCATGGGTCTGAAATGAATCACGCTTCTTGCTTTTACGAGACACTTCCTTTAATTGCAACCACCTCTCTCCTTTTGCCCATCCCAGTCTTGAAAGTCCAGCTTGTGGCCGTGGCAGAGGAAAAATAAGTGGGCTGAGGAATGAAGGAGGCAGCTGCGTGATCATCAGCCGCTGTGAGTAAAATTTCACACCTGGCTGCATGGAGAAACTCAAACAGGACAAACAGGATTTGGAAAGAATTTAAACATGACACTGGCTGCATTATTTGGGAAGACAACAATTGCATAACACGGTGAGACACAGCTGCATACAAGCCAAGAGCAACAATCTTTTTCTTTCACCTACAGAAAAGGTGCGTGCAGACGAAGTGCCTTCACTCCTGCTGAACAATTGGGTTGACATTCTTCTCTTTGCTGAATATCAGTCAAAATTCATCAGGTTTTTTTTCCACCTGTGGAGTCTGAGAAGCCACCAACAAATAAACACTTTCAATGTTGTCTAAATAATGCCTCCTGATTTATGGCCCGTGTTTATTAAATCTAATCTAAATGAAACCTGCCAGGATCGTTCTATCTGGGCTGAACTTCTCTCCCCATCCTCTTTCTCCCCCTCCGCCCCCTGTGATAACTGAGCGCAGCATGAAAATCCGATTTAGGACAAGATTGCAGCAGCATAATCTCATTAACAATGACAGGCTCCACTGGCCCTTTCCCCTCCTCTCCAGCCATCACTTTTCTGGGCTCCTTGGGAGCTGTAGAAAAATCAGGGCTGTGATGAATGGTGAACCACAGAAGTTCAGCTCTGATATAACCATCTGGAGCCTCGAGATGGGTTTGGCAACAGTTCATGTTGGCTTGTGCAAGTGGAAATGCTTCAGCATAATGAGCCTAAAAGGGGTGCCGGTCTGAAGCTCCTGTTCCTGAGCCACGGATGTATAGGAAAGGAATGAGAAAATACTTAAAGATCCTTGCAATACTGGCATTCTTTGTACAGTAGCAACATTTATTTCCTGCCATTTCTCCAATCAGCTGAAGGCACATTATGGAACCATTGTTTAATGCTTGATATATGTATCTTTTCTACATGGTTTGTTCTATTTGATATGGCTTTGCGGCTAATGCAATAAAATTTGATACTGAAGGCAGTACAAACGATTCTCTTTCTCTCCATTTTTATTCACACAACCATCTTGTCAGATTAAGAGAGGACACCTAGGGGTTCATCTATTGAATGCAGTTTAATACCACTTTAACTGATATGGCTCAATGCCATGGAATCATGGGAGCTGTACTTTGGTGAGATACCAGCATTCTTTGTAAAACTACAACTCCCAAGATTCCATATCATTGAGCCATAGCAATTAAAGGAGGCATGGGCAAACTTCCTAACTTGGGGGGCCGCATGGTGGGCCAGGAGGAAGGGGGTTCTCCTCAAGTCTCCTCCCTGCCCTTTCCTCCCCTTCTTCTTCTCTTTTGGAGGCAGAAAGTGAAGGAAAGTCCAAAAGGGTTGGTCTGGGTCAGGATGACATGGTGGATGGAAGAGAAAACGTGTACCCCATATTGCCTACTCCTCCTTTATAATCCTGGAACCCTAGAGTTGGAAGAGACCCCCAAGGGGCATCCAGTCCCATCCCCTGTCATGCAGAGAGGCACAATCAAAGCATTCCCAATAGACTGCCTCTGTAGAAAAGCCTTCAGAGAAGGAGACTCCATCACACTCCCAGGCAGCCTATGTCACTCTCCAGGAGGTTCTTCCTAATCTTTTCAATCTCTTTCCCTGCCATTTGAAACTATTGTTCTCTTGTGACCTGGTCTCTAGAACAGCAGAAAATTGGTGTATCCCCTCCTCTTCAATGGGATACCCTTTAAAACCTTGAAACATGGTTCTCATGTTCCCTCTCTACAACAACAACAACAACACTTTATTTATAACCCTCCTTATCTCCCCATGGGGACTCTACCTTCTTTTTTCCCAGCTCAACATCACCCAGGAGGAAAGGAAGAAGGAAAAAGACAATGTTTCTAGGCATTGAATATTTGCCTTTGTCTCTGTATATGCTGGAATCTGCCTTAAGTCCCTTTGGGGAGATAGGGCAGGATACAAATGAGTATTATTATAACAAAGGGAGGGAGAGAGGGATGGAAGAAGGAAGGGCGAAAGGGAATGGAGAGAGGGAGGGAAGAAAGAAAGAGAAGGAAGGAAAGACAAAAGGGAAGGAAGGAAGGAAGGAAGGAAAAAGAGGAAGAGGGAAGGAGGGAGGAAAGAGGGAAGGAAGGACGAAAGGGTGGAAGAGAAGGGAGGGAGGAAATATGTCAATATACTTTTTTTTGGTGAGGTGCAGAAATCTATCTTTCAACAAAACTTAGTGTAATTTGAAATATTGGTGTGTGAGATGGCAATATTATTATTTGCTACTAGCTGTCACCTGCCACGCGTTGGTGTCCATTTGTCCAGTGGTTTTTGAGTTATGTTAATCCCACAATCAAATATTACATTTTTTATTTATATAGATACTATTCCCTCTCTTGCTTATCAAAGATTTTTTTCACTCCGTGCCATACCTTGTAGTGACAACCAAAAAATGTGATGGACAGCAAAGAATGAAAGGGCAGGAGGAAGAGACCAGCATCACATGCCCTTGAAATGCAGAGGTACATACAAGAAAGGAGTATCTGCCCATGCAGAAGATGGGATGGGGAAAGAGTGAATGTGCAATAGATAGGAAAAGGCAAGAGAAAGAGGAGTGAAGGAAAATAGGTAAGCAGAGAGAGAGAGAGAGAGAGAGAGAGAGAGAGAGAGAGAGAGAGAGAGAGAGAGAGAGAGAGAGAGAGAGAGAGCAGGCTTGCCAAGTCAGGATTATCCCAGGCCTTGAGGTTCCAGGCCAAAACATAAGGCTTAGGGATAACCCATTGCGATATCACTGGAGATTGCCCCTGTTTATGCCATCACTCATTAAGCATCAGCCACAGAGAATGCCATTCAAATAAGAAATGCCAAGTCTATCACATGAGAAAAGCAGATATACAGTCTGCACTCTACATTTTAACTTTTGCAAAATAGATCATGCGTGGATTTGACTAATATGTTATCTGTAGCAACCTCTAGATCAGACACGGGGAAAGTTCAGCCCTCTAGGTGTTTTGGACTTCAACTCTCACAATTCCTAACAGCCAAGTGGCTGTTAGGAATTGTGGGAGTTGAAGTCCATAACATCTGAAGGGCCGAAGTTTGCCCATACCTGCTCTTGATCCTCCGAGGTGACTATATGGTCAACTTCAACCTGATGTTATGCATATTGTTATCCTGGAGAACGTTAAGATTCTCTTTGGGGTTTTTTTCCATGTCAGGAGCAACTTATTTATTTATTTGTTTGTTTGTTTGTTTGTTTCGACTTGTCTGTTGCCACTCCCGTGCGGCTCAGGGCGACTTACAGCACTAGAGAAACTGCAAGTTGCTTCTGGTGTGAGAGAATTGACAGCCTGCAAAGACCTTGCCCAGGGGATGCCCGGATGTTTTGATGTTTTACCATCCCTGTAGGAGGCTTCTCTCATGTCCCCGCATGGGGAGCTGGAGCTGACAGAGGGAGCTCATCCGTGCTCTCCCTGGATTCGAACCTCTGACCTGTCGGTCTTCAGTCCTGTCAGTACAAGGGTTTAACCCATTGCACCACCTATTCTCCTAGGTTAAAAAAGTAGATTTTTCATTTGCAGTTTTCCCACTTTTATTGGAGTCCTTCACTCCTAACCGCCGAGAACATGGGGAGCCTACTGTACATATAGGGGTCCTGATTTTCTTCCTCCTCATCCCAAAGACCAAAGAGGAAGAGGCCAGATCTTGGGACCCTGGAGCAGAAAGAGGGAACTGTACACGTTAGAGACACATGAAGAAAAGGGGAGGTCACCAAAGAATGAAGGGGAATGAAGAGAGGAAAGCACCCGGGAGAGTAGACAAGAAAAACAGCAAGGAGATATGTGGAGAACAGAAGAATCAGTTGGGATGGAAGGGAATCAGAACGAAACCTGCCTGCAGGGAATACAGTTGGAAAGAATATTTTTTATCTGCAGGGAGAACAACTCGCAGTCTTGTTTGGCTAACTTTTAGCAGATGTATATTATAGAGTCACCTGGAGGGCTTAGAAAATTCCTAGAGAGGATATATTTGGTTGGATGTGGGTACTACTGAGATGGGTACTTAGATGCCAGGTTTCTGATATTGAAGATCTGTGTGTGTGATATGCCCTTCCATTGGTTCAAGTGTGGTCTCTAATTTACCTTTGTGATGTATCTAGACTCTTGGTGAATCCCATAGGATAGGGTACCCATAAGACAAGAGTCTCCGGTGGCCCAATGGGTTAAACCGTTGTGCCAGCAGGACTGTTGGCTGAAAGGTCAGCAGTTCTAATCCAGAGAGTGAGGTGAGCTCCTGTCTGTCAGCTCCAGCTTCTCATGCGGGGACATGAGAGAAGCCTTCTACATGATGGTAAAACATCTGGGCATTCCCTGGGCAAAGTCCTTGCAGACGGCCAATTCTCTCACACCAGAAGTGACTTGCAGTTTCTCAAGTCTCTCCTGATACAGAAAAAATAATCCCATAGGATCCAGTTGTCGTGTTTGATAAGCATATGCCCCCATACACACCTCTATAAGCCTGTCAAAGGGCTACCCAGATAACTGGTGCAGCAACTTCCATGAGTATTTTCAAAATACTTGTTCACTTTGAAATCTTTGTTGCACAAGGAAGTGTGACAAGCCCCTTACAGCAGGTTTGAGAATCATGGGCAACACTGAACATGTGATGTATTATGGACATAGATTTTTAAAAATTGGCTGAACCCTTTCAAAAACTACCAGTTAGGATGTCTCAATGTGAGATAAATGGCTTGAGCATTTTCATCCAAAACAGACCTTTCTAAGAGACATATTGCGATGTCCAAGGTGTAGTCCAATTCCCACAGTTTCTGAAAGAGTGCCTGAATTTGAAACATTCCCCAACAAAATTGGGAAAGCATATTTATATTCTTCATGTTGATTTGGGGATACAGATTTTTAAAAAATGTTAACTCAGAATCTTAAAAATTAACTAAGCATACTAGTGCCACCTACTGGACAAAGCAAGGTTTCTTGGTCTATTATGAGACAAAAAAGTTTGATTTGAAAATCATTTGAGTGAAACTAAGATCAGTAAGAGGTTGAGAGTGGGAAAATGCACAGTGCCACATTTGAATATATTTGGCTAGAAATAAGCAATGCTGCAGATTAAAAATACATGAACAGGTTATTACATCTGCTAGAGCAGTGGTTCTTAATAGGACTGTTTCCGAATTTCGGATATTTCCGAATTTCAGAAGTTTTTTGCCTACTTCCGACTTTTGAAGCAATTTCGAGAACAGCACTCCCAACAGGAATTCCGAATTCCGAATTTTCTTGCTGATTGCTCATTGGCTGATGGGTAACAGCTGACTCTCCCTTCTGCTGATCTTTTTGCCCATTTTTGAAAGCGGATGCCATTTTTGAAGATTTTTGAAGACTTCCAAATTTTGGAAATACTTCCGAATCAATTCCAAAAAAAAAAAAAACCAGAAGTCTATCACATCCAAAGCTAAATCGCAATCAACATCCGAATCAACTTTTAAAGCACTTTTTAAAATTCGGAAACAGCCCTAGTTCTTAATCTTCCTAATGCCGTGACCCTTTAATATACTTCCTCATGTTGTGGTGACCCCCAACCATACAATTATTTTCATTGCTACTTCGTAACTGTGATTTTGCTACTGTTATGAATGGTAATGTCAATATCTGATATACAGGATGTATTTTCATTCACTGGCACAAATGCCTGATATGCCCACATTTGAATACTGGTGAGATTAGCAGTTGGGATTGATTTTGTCATTTGGAAGTTGTAGTTGCTAGGATTTATCATTAATCTACAACCAAAGAGCATTCTCTAATGTGTCTGCTGAATTTGATGCCTAGATTCGGTGCCCCTTGGAATTAAGACTCTTTATCACCAACCTTTTGGTGGTGATTGTTGATTTAGGTTAAAAGGTAAAGGTTTTCCCCTGACATTAAGTCCAGTCATGTCCGACTCTGGCAGTTGATGCTCATCTCCATTTCTAAGCCAAAGAGCTGCCGTTGTCCATAGACACCTCCAAGGTCACATGTGGCCAGCATGACTGCATAGAGTGCCATTACCTTCCCGCTGGAGCGGTAACTTTTGATCTACTTTGCACAGTAACTGCAGCACTTTATTTTGAAACGGACAGTTTTAATGACGGACATGAAATATGGCTTCCACCATTGATTGATTGATTGTGGATTGTATAGTTGAAATTTTTTAATTAACTGGATACTAATGTTTTAATGTTGATGTTTTAATCCTGTTGTATTAGTGTTTTTATATTGTGTATTGTTGCTGGCATCTAATTGTGCCTTGTAAGCTATCCTGAGTCCCCCCCACCCTTGGGGGGTTGCGAAGGGCGGGTTAGAAATACAGTAAATAAATAAATAAATACATTTGCATGTTTTCGAACTGCTAGGTTGGCAAAACCTGAGGCTGACAGTGGATTCGAACCTGCAACCTTTTGGTCAACAAGTTTAGCAGCTCAGTGGTTTAACCCTCTGCACCACCGGGGGCTCCTAATTGTTCATTTAACTATCTCTGAATCTTGAGTTGCATGTTGCTTCTGGCCTGTGGGCATTCAATCGCATACACAATACTGGTGGAAATGCAAGTCTTGTTTGATTCCAACAGGGTAGATTTTGAATGTGCTTTTTAAGTGTTGTCATTTCCTGCAAATACGTGTTGCTACATTTGGAAGCTCAGTGAAGTGATCCAGGATTTTCAGTTGGCAGTTTTATTGCAGCTCCCTCCAGTAGTTTCTTCAGAGTCACTGGCAGATGGAAAGCAATGACAATGTGGTTATTAATAGCTTTAATAAGATGTGAGGAATTAGTTATGAAGAGGTAGCTTTCTTTTATTGCCATTTGATATTTGGGAGATGACAGATGGCAATCAACCACAAAGGCATATAATTGTTCCTATTTATATATACAAGATTATTGTCAAGTTTATTTGGGTCGGCTGGAGTGGTGTTTGACCTTACTGCAATGAAAGACAGTGGAGTCACTTTAGAATTGGATTTTGTTCCTCTCCACCACAACTTTTGATTGACCATTTTAGACATATCTTTATAGATTAGTCAGCTAAGCTAAGTTTTTTTTTCATGTCAGGAGCAACTTCTGGCGTGAGAGAACTGGCCGTCTGCAAAGATGTTGCCCAGGGGATGCCTGGGTGTTTTTCATGTTTTACCATCCTTGTGGTAGGCTTTTCTCATGCCCCCGCGTGGGGAGCTGGAGCTGACACAGGGAGCTCATCCGCGCTCTCCCTGGATTCGAACCTCTGACCTGTCGGTCCTCAGTCCTTCCGGCACAAGGGTTTAACCCATTGCGCCACTGGGGACTCCTAGCTAAGCTAAGTTCTGTGATGCTATATAGTACTTAGCATATATATCGCTAAGCTAAGTTTGGTGATCACATATGGTATTAGTATTTCTCCTGATTTTCTCACTAGGATGGAAACATTTTAATGAAATGATGGAAGAACTGCATATACTAGGTATCCTATTTTTCTCTTTTGTAGCATTCTAGAGCTTTGATCAAATTTCTGAGAGCTGTACATTCAGGAACAACAACAACAATAACAACAACAACATAAGGTTTTTGGGGGGGATGGGGAATATTCTAATAATCCATGCCACACAACTCACATGAGGACAAAGCTGGATACCTGAATTCAAGCTCTTATGTACTATCATGCATTATAATTACTATAAAATAATCCAATGTGACTCTTTGGTTCTATCACATGCCTGGCTTCTGAGTAGTTCATGAACCTTTAGGATTTGTCTTCCCTATATACACTAGAGTCTCACTTATCCAACCTTCACTCATCCAACGTTCTGTATCATCCAACGCAGTCTGCCTCCCACCCGGAGCTACAGCTGTTTCAATACACTGCAATGTTTTGGTGCTAAATTTATAAATACAGTAATTACTACATAATGTTACCATGTATTGAACTGCTTTTTCTGTCTATTTGTTGTAAAGCATGATGTCTTGGTGCTTAATTTGTAAAATCATAGTGTATTTGACATTTAATAAGCTTTTCCTTATCCCTTATTATTCAACTTTTTTGCTTATCCAGCGTTCTGCTGGCCTGTTGATGTTGGATAAGCAAGACTCTACTGTATTAGGTAGTAGCAGGGGTGCTCATTATGGTGATCGGGAGCACCTAGGTGATCTTCAGCCCTCTTCCAGGTGATCTTTGGGCCTCACCAGCCGGATGGCGGGCTCCTGCCATGCGCGTGCACGTGCGCTCCCGCCGCTGCCTTCGCGGGGCTTCTTTTGCCAAAATGAAACTTTAATGGGCGGGCCCTGCCGCTTGTCTTGCCACGCACGGTGTGGTGGCATGACCGCCCATTGGTTGCTGCTGGGGGGAGCGGGAGCAAGGCGAAGGCACGCGCACGGATAGGATGCGAGGCTGTGGGAGGGATGGAGGGAATGTGTGTGTGTGTGTGTGTGTGTGTGTGTGAGAGAGAGAGAGAGAGAGAGAGAGCCAAGGAGAGAAGAAAGAAATCCGGATAACTTTTTTGGATCCTTTTGGCAGGCGGGCGGGCGGGCGGGCGCTGGAAGGAGAGAGAGAGAGAAAGAGGCGAAGGAGGCCGGGCAAAGTGGGGCAAAGCCAAGCAAGCCCCGCCGCAAACCCTGCTGCTGCCCTCGGGACTCCCATTCCAAGCCGAGACCTGGGCGAGCGAGCTGTGTGGGGCTGCTTTCTTTCCTTGGTTGGGGGTGAGAAGGGAGGTCTCCGCCGTGTTCCTGGGGCTGAACCCGAGGAGGAGGGGGCTGCGGGGATGGAGACTCCACTTGCTGCTGCTGCTTGTGCCCTCGCCGCCTTTCTCCGCCGCCTCCCGCCTCGAAGGAGAAAGGCGGCAAGGACCCACGGGAGAGAGGGGGGGTGGCTCTCCAGAGCCGGCTAGGAAGAGCCACCCTCTCTCTCTCTCTCTCTCTCTCTCTCCCCCGTGGGCATGGACTGCCACCAGTGGGAGGGGTCCTCCTTCCTGCCAGCCGTCCACTTGGGCGTCCTTTCTGAGTGACACCCTCGAAAGGAAAGAAGGGCGCCCCCCTCGCTGCATCTGTCACTTTGGGGGAGCACCTCTTCCACTCTTCCTTCTCCTGCCCAGGTAAGGAAGCCTCGAGGGAGGAGGAAGGGGGGAGGCTTGAGTTTCCTGGCCCAGGAAGTAGCCAGGTGGCCCCTCTTCCCAGCCCTACGCCTTCCAAGCCGCCGCCGAAGCCATATCTGGCCAGAGCGCTGGCGGGTGCGCCTATAAATACCCTCCTGCTGCGTGCGTGGGAGGGGCCTGCTGTGCACGCAAGAAGCAGGACGGGATGGGGACTTCCTGCTTTGCGAAAGCACATAGCAGGAAGGAGGAAGGCAACGAAGACATTAAGAGAGAGATCGCGCGCAGGCAAAGAGGATCCCCTTCCCGGGTGCGCACGGCGGCAAGTTTGTGGGCAGGCAAGAAAGAAGCCCCGCGCGGACAGAAGGCTGCAGTAGGAGCATGTGTGCGCGCATGCTCACATGCACAACAGGTGATCTTTTCAACTTGATTGTTCATATAGTAGCTCCCATGATGAAAAAGTGTGGGCACCCCTGGTAGTAGCAAAGATACTGAGTGAAATTTGTAGACCCTTTGTGATGGAAGGTTCTTTGGTCCAGTGCTTGCCTCCATCAGCTGAATGGGAAGGGGAAAAAATCTCAATTACCCCCCTGCCCCCTAAATCCCCCAAACTCCCCCAAATCTGTCCTGGAGGATTAGGGAACCCTTTTTAACTGCTTGGGAAGTGGCATTGAAAGCTACTGGGGGAATCCCTAAGCATCACCTCATTCCATTACACTGCTGGAGACTTCCATTGGATTAGAGAGAATTCTGCCCATACGCTTTGCTACTCAGCTGCTGAACATGCATGTCCAGTGTGGAATACATCTCACTACAATAAACAGTGGATGTGAGTCTTCATAAGACATGCAGCGTTTTCTACGCCCTACGCCACTGGAGAAATTATACTGTTTAGCCAGTATTGCACCACCTGACATCCATTGGGAACTAGCAGTCTGTAATTAAAGGACCTGGGTATTCACATCTAGGGCCCATCCTCTATTCAGATATCAGCCAGCATGCCAATGCCTTAAATCAAGAAATAGGAAGATAAAGATCTACAGAGGTACGCACAGGAACACTTCAGCAAGTGAGAGTCCGAAAGTGGCAGGTTAAAACCCAGAACCTCAATCAGTGACTGAGACTGGATGAGAAATTCCCTCCTGGGCACACAGTAGACTGGGAGACTTGGAAGGCCCTGAACAGACTGTGATCAGGCACCATGAGATGCAGAGCCAAGCTTAAGAAATGGAGCTACAAAGTGGAGTCCAGGACATGTGAGTGTGGTGGACAGCAAACCACAGACCACATACTACAATGCAGTCTGACCTCTGCCACATGCACTATGGAGGACCTTCTCACAGTGACACCAGAGGCACTGGAAGTGACCAACTTCTGGTCAAAGGAAATTTAGTATAATGCCAAGTTTTTAACTTTGTGGGTTTTTTCTATACATTATAACTGTATTCTCAATTTGCCACTGACACGATGAATAAATAAATACTTCCATCAGGAAAAAGATACCAGCTGGATCTCTCTTTGGTCATGTTTATGATTATAGACTTAAATCACTGGGTTTCTATAAATTCTCCAGATGTTGTTGGACTTCAGCTTTTAGTAGCCTGCATAGACAATAGTGAGGAATGCTGGGAGTGCCAGTTTACCAATTTCCAGGAGAGCCACTCAATCCTTGGTTTAAATACAGTTATTACTTCCTACTAAAACAAACCTGCTGAAACAATAGGAATCTGGTAAATCAACATTCATGGAAGTTTTGTTGTTTACATGGCTCTACACTTGCTGGTGCCGATGCCTGGATTCAGGCCATTGTAATCAGGATCATGAGTTTGTCATTGTTGACCTTCAGTGTTTGGGAACAAATGGAATAATTTGTCATGAAAAAAGTGGGATCACTCTATTCTCTTTAGAGACGCCAGTATTATTTGTGCCAAGAACCATGATTTAATGGAAGGAATGCAAGTTAATTAATAATAATTAGTAACTGAGAGCAATGAAGAGAAACTAACCTATTTGTCTGGACTGCATCTAATTATATACAGGCTTTCTCCTAAATCAAACACAGGAACCCAGGGCTCAGTATGAAGAAGAGTTTTGAATTTCTCGTCCAAAAATTTGTGGCTCAATGGCATTCTGACCATGAAGGATTTTTTAATCTAGAGTTTGAAAACATTATTTTTGCACTACAAAAAGGGGCCAGGCTTAGTGCAGCAGGCTAAACCACTGTCCTGCAGAAAAATCCTGCCAACCGGAAGGTCAAAAGCCCGGGTTGGGATTGAGCACCTGCCTACCTAACAGGTCGAAAGCAAAAATGCGAGTAGATAAAAATAGGTACCACTTTTAGCAGGGTGGTTAAAAAGGCACCATTAAGGACATAGATCAGAGGAGAGCTCCTTGGCATGGAAAATGGAGTGACAGCACCCCCCGTGGCCAGAGTCAAGCACAGCCTCCAAGATGCCAGAAATAAGATGGGAAAAACTGCCTTTACCTCTGTTGTGTTGTCTGTCTGTCCTTGTTATTGTATAACCGGCATTGAATGTTTGCCATATTTGTGTTCTGTATAGCCACTCTGAGTCCCCTCTGGGGTGAGAAGGGCAGGGTATAAATACTGTGAATAAATAAATAAATAAATAAATACAACTCTCAGCATAGCTGCTGCTCTTGCTGAGTAATGGATTTTGGGATTTGTGGTCCAAAATAATGTTTTGCAGTCTATGCTATGAACTCCATGTGGAATGTACATCAGTGGGGGATGTTTCATCCTATGATGCTGTTGCCTCCAGACTATGAATCTATGAATGCCAATGAAGATATCAGAGTTCTCTTCTCCAAAGGAATCTGAGCCTGCAAAAACTGCACTGAAACTCTGTGAACAAAGTAATGAAATACAACATATGCAGCTTGAGGCTACTGCTATCAGCAATTTGATAAGAGGGCCAGTGGTAAGTTAGTTATGGGATAGTGTATTTAGCAAACAGGTGGAGGGAATTGTGTTTCCTCAAAGACTTGCTCCTGTTTAATTTTAAGGTAGCATGCTAGTTTTCCTCAAGGTTATCTTAGATAACGTAGGTGTAAGAACCATTTTAGTCTTTCCATTACTCAATTGTATATTGAAGAAGGGCATCAGATATTTTAACTTCATTGACATGACAGAGGTTAAGCTACCAATATTTTACAAAACTAGGAAGCACAAAATTAAGAATATAAAGAGTTAATTTGTAACTGCCAAGAACAGTGGTGGCCAACCTTACACCCAACTAAGTTGGAGGAGACCCCAAGGGTCATATGATGCCTTCACTAAGGCCCTTTGCACAAATTTAGGGGTGGACGTGTGGTCTTGAGGCCTTAGGGGTCGCGGATGCCTTCCCATGAAGAAAGGGACACTTGGCCAGGCTTCAAATGATGGCACTGAACTCTGAGTAGTAAAGTTAAATGGTTTTATTGATTACAACCAGGTCCCTGGTGGCTCAATTTCTTTCTTAGTTACTAAATGTTACAGCAGAGTCTTTGGGGGGAATTTAGTTACTTGCCTCGGAGTTGTAGAAAAGAGATGCAGTTCTCTGTCTGGTTCCAAGTGGTTCCTTTCCTTCCAATGGCTTCAGGGTTACGAAAACTCCAAGGCCCCAAATCTGCAGACCTTTTGTTGAAAGCGAACTTTCCTTCACAGTCTGCAGGCTGGTTGAAGGCGCAAGGATCACACAAGGTCACCAAGGTCTTGCAGTATACCTTGAATCGGATCCCAGATGGGTATAGGTAAATGGAAATGCTTTGTCCAAGCTGAGGCACAGATTTCCAGGCCGCACGTCCTTTGTTTCCTTTGTTAGACTGAGCTGGGAGGAGAAAACCCCCTCCTCAGGTGACCTCTGAAGGAGGAGGGGTTAAGGTGCTGAGGTCAGCTTTTGGCGCCAAAACTCAAGCCCCTCCCACCCAATGCACACACACATTTGAAACGGTGGGGAACAATACAAAGAGATTGCAGGCAGGCACCCCTGGTACATCAAACAATGCAAATCCAGTGTACTGTATTCAATAATAGTCAATGTGTGGCACAAAATCTCACAAGCACATCTCATCATTGTTGGCAGAAAATAACAAGAAAACATTGGAAAAATGTTGGCTGCTTTTTCATTACACCCAAATAATATTCTCTGTAGCAAATGTTGAACTTTAAAAAAACAAACAACGGAAATGTTTGTTTTTAAAAATAAATTCCAGGCCATAATTGCTTAACTGTAAAATCATACAAATAGCATTTCTATAATAAATAATATGAGCAGCATATTAAACTTTTGAACATGGAAAACAGACGGATAGATGTTTTTAGCTTAGAGTTATTTACTAAAATTTCCTGGAACACAGAGCAACATTTGATATTATATATATATATATATATATATATATATATATATATATAAACAAAACAACTGAAATAAATAAGCTTTTTAAAATTTGAGTTGCTTGAGAGTCATTGTGGCCACTACGCCCACACTGATTCTCAGGCAACTCATTTGCAGGTTTCTTTAAGATGGCAAACCTTTTACCTAAAATAGAAATTGTATTTAATTAAATCCATATAAAATATAGAATGAGTCATATAATTTAAAATATTTTGTGTTATTACTCTTCATGATTTGCTAAAAGACTTGTTTCAACCCCCTTTAATGCAGGTTCAATTGGTAAAACCATTGGATTTATAACTTCAGCTTTCACTATTCTCCAGGTTGTTAGGAAGCCAAATGTCTGTTAGGAACAGAGTCCAACATGTGAGGGGGGTGTTCCAGAGAAGAGAGAGCATTTGGAAAGAGTGGCTGAAAAATAGAGAGTAGATTTATTGTCGAAGGCTTTCGTGGTTGGAATCACTGGGTTGTTGTAGGTTTTTCGGGCTGTATGGTTTTTCGGGTCACCTCACAGCCTCTGAGGATGCCTGCCATAGATGCAGGTGAAATGCTTCTAGAACATGGTCATATAGCACAAAAAACCTACAACAACACTGAGAGTAGATTTGCCACATATCCAGCAACTGATCTACCAGGTAGCCCTGATTCTTTGGCAAAAGAGTGCGAGCCACCAGGCTATGTATTAGAGCTATGCACAGATCCATTTTTCAACAAACCATGTGGCTGCTTCCCTAAAAACGACAGATTGGGGACCCTCAGAAGTTCCCCCATTGCCAATGGGCATGATCTTCCCAGAGTAAAAATGGATCTTTTGACTGCCGGATTGTAATTTTGCCCTCTCAAATTTGGGATGCTCCCGAAAAACAGATTTGGGGGGGGGGGGGACACTGAAATTTGAACACCAAAAATGACACAAGGTTTAACCAAATGCACATTCCTACTATGTATGCATATGTGGGTTTTTATTCAATCTGTGTGGATGCTATTGTATTTTGGACCTAATATGAGACAAAGTGACTCACTGGGAGACACAATTAAATTTGGTAAACATAAGGCAGGAGGAAAAGAGGAAGACCGCCTCACAGGTGGATTGATTCAATCAAGAAAATCATGGGTCTGGGTTTGTAAAACCTGAGCATGGCCATTGATGATCAGAGATCTTGGAGATCTCATGGGGTTACCGTAAGTCAAAGTTGATTTCATAGCAAATAACAGCAATCTACATCTTTTAAAAATAAGTGCATATCAATAAACCTTCTTTATCAAACAGAGATGTCTTTTCCCATACTGTCCCTTAACAATGTCTGAAAAGATCCAAGGTATTAAATTCAGCCCAGGACATTTTGCTATGTACTTAAGGCACAGAACAAAATGGCCCCTTCTCTCATTCCATGCGCAGAAACTGAACTGACTCACATGCTGCCAATGGGGCATCTTATTCCACAGCTTCTGAGAGAAGTCTACTAATTTACAATCTCATAGCAATTCCTCACATGCTTGCCAGCCTTTTGCTAAGCATCTACCTAAGAGGAGAGCCAGCCCTGCACTCATTCTTGCTCACACAATACCTGTGAACAAGTCTGGTACTTGAAGGCATTGGTGAGCAAAGCTGTCTTCAAAGATTTTCAAACAAATAATGAATATGCAGACTCTACTGAAGATGCTTTCAGAAGGGATACAGTATGGACCCATACATTACAAGAAAATGCATGGATATTTGACACCAGACAGAATTGCAAACCTTATAGTTTGAGTATACTTGGGCTTGAAGTAAACCACAGAATCATACTAGAGAGAGGCCCACACACTTCTGGGGTGAGCAGGAATATATTTGGAGTGTGGATAAGTGAAACCATGGGTACTGAATCCATGGATAAGGGGGCTGAATGGTACTTTTTCAGGGCATGCCACATTAGAAATGTCCATTGTATACCAGTCAAATTCCTTGCTTGCACATGACATTATCAAAAACCCCTGAGATTTTCACTTAAGGAACATAATAATAACCAAAAATGACACCCTTTTAGTTGGATCTGGAGTAAGCTACTGTCAGAAACTTAACATTGATAAATTAAGATTTCTCTCTCTGTATTAGTATTCTGTTTCGTCATATTTTCAAAGGGAAAAACAGATGCTCTCTAAAGAATAGTCTTCCAATTAACGAAATGATTCAGGAAAGTGACTGAAAAGCTTGCCACAGGTGCAAGGCAATGCCTATGAATTAGATAAAGAGCATGATATTCCCATTTTCCATCTCCATTTGGTGCATGAGACTTCACAGCTGTAAATACTCTCAAGGCAAGATGACAACCAAGTCCCAGGGGTTGCCGGAGCAATGCTGAGGCCTCCAAAAAGAGAGGCCCATTTTAAACAATTTGTTCCTAATTGAAAAAGGTCACATGAGGCAGGCTTTACAAAAGTTTACATAACAAAGCACAATTCTGTTCAATCAGATGATTAATTCCTGTCATTACACATCAAACAAAAACACTTACAAAACATTATTGTCTCTGCTCACATTGCATGGCTGGAGTGCTTCCCCAGTTTCATTTTCAATCACTGATTCCTTTGACAGAGACTTAATTCCCTGGCATTAATTCAGGCTAAGGAATTTGTGAATGAGAACTGAGTAGGCTAGCTTCGGACGTGTGAGATACGTTGCACTGCCGTGGTGGCAGGAAAAAGACAACAGCGCTTCAGAAGGCTTGGAGGGCTTTTGTAGAACCGTGGCTTTGTAAAGGGAAATGGCCGGAACAGACAAAGCAGTGATTGTTTGCCCCTTTTGGGAGACAACAGACCATTGTACATAATCAGCATGTGAAAATGACAGATTATTTCTTCAAAATGGTTTGGGCCATTCTCAAGCCTTGTTGCCCTAGCCAGAATCATATGTCCTGTCTACTCATCTGTGCTGTTATGGTGTGAACCCTTGCAGATTTGTTGATCTATGAAGGAACAGCACAATCTGGAAGAACATGGTGGCATGGACAAAGAGGAACGTTCGATGGGATGTGCACTTAATAAGGAAAGTAACTTCCATCTACAAGAAACCAGCCTTGTAGTTCTGATCTTCAGCCACATGTGCTCCAGAAGTTGGGTGTACATGTCCAGTCTTTGCAGAGATATCGCTGCTTGCTCTAGTTTTTTCATTGAGAAATGTCAAAGGGCTAGGATCTTTATTTGAATAATTAATTTATTCTTCATCACAACTCATGAGTCAGTCTTCTTCTCTTTCTCTGGCATTACTTTGCAAATGAAGATTCTTAGGAAGGACTTGTCCCACGCTTTCTACAAGCGTGTTGATGACTAAGGAGGTTGGATGTGTCCTTCAAGCCTGTGCAATGGATTTTTTTGGTGGAGTGCAGCGTGCACAGAACTGGCCTCACCCTTTAAACCAAAGGTTCATCTGCCAGGACGTAGCAAGCTTAGGACGGTGGCAGCGAGGTCCTCAGGTCGTAGGTTTGATTTCAGTTTCCTTCTCTAGATGGTTGACCTTACAGGGTTAGACGAGCACCATCTGCCCAGGTTTGAAATTAGAGTTTTCCTTCTCTTAGGATGGTTGCCAAAAGGCTAGACAGCCCATCCTACCCGTTGACGCTCTTCGGTTGTGACCTGTCTGGCATAGGAGGTCCTACCGGTGGCTATTATGCCACTGCCAGCATAGCTCACAACTTCATTAGGGTACGCAAGCCTCTCCCCTGCGACTATAGATACCTGGAAAGCCTTGTATCTATATCAGTGAAAACTGAACAGTGCAGAAAGCTGATAGGAAGACATCTCCTTTGAAATACAGTTCTGATGAATATTTCTATGGATACTGTGGACTACTAAAATAAAAAATTAATCAGTCTTCTATCAAATCAGGCTTAAACTATTCCTAGAAACCAAGTTGAGTAAACAGTTTGCCATACTTTGGCAATATCATGAACAGGGCTGTTAATGCTAGGAGGACTTAGAGGTCTCTCATTCAGGAGGTCACCATAAGTCAAGGTCAACCTGACTGTAATTAAGAACACTTTCATTCTGCACACAAAGCAAAGGTGAGCAGAAAGAAAAATAGAAAAAGATAATAATGCACCAGCCTGAGCTTCCGGGTTACCGACAGAGGAAGGCCAACGTAAAGAGCGTTACAGTAATCTAGCCTCGCTTGGATCACCGTATATATATATATATATACCTGCAGATTTCCTTCTACAGCTCTGTAGATGATTACCATGTTCACAGATATTGCAATATGCCTCTGCAGATTTTTTTTTCATTTCCTGCAATCAAGTCATTTTCTCTACCACAAACAGAAAATCATATGATAACATCCTTTCAAGATAGTACCTTTCAGACTGCAGAGAGACAGTTGAGTTTATAAGTGCTCCACTTTCCACACATTCACCCAGAGAGGCAGAAATCAGATAAATGGCTAGATTAGACCTTCTCTCCGGTATTTAGGGTTGCCAATTCAGGGTCATTCCTCAGATGTAGGGATGGCCCTGTGATGTGTGCATTAAGTACCAACTGCAATTGCTCACAACCCAAACACATGCACAGAAGATACCATCATAAAATCTGAAAATTAAGACAGAAATCTTTATTTATTTATTTTATTTATTTATTTATTTACTCGGCTTTTATGCCGCCACTCCCAATTAGGCTCGGGGTGGCTTACAGCCAGAAAGCAGAACAATGTACAGTAAACAAATACACTCTAAAATGCAATACAAAATGCAAGATTAAAAATACACAATAAAACATCATTAAAAACACAGTTAGAATAGTTCAGACAGTCTGGCAACATTGGCATGGCTTGGGGGTTCCGCTGGGCCTATACCTGGAAAGCCAGCCGGAGGAGGTGAGTCTTACATGCCCGCCTAAACGGGAGTAAGTCATGAATAGCCCATGTAGCTGCCGGAAGGGCATTCCACAATATCGGCGCTATGACCGAGAAGGCCCTTCGGCGGGTGGCAGTTCTTTTAGCCACTTTAGCGGAGGGGACAGCTAGAAGATTGGAATCCTCCGAGCGAAGTGATCTTGAAGGGTAATATGGGGTGAGACGGTCCCTCAGATATGCTGGCCCCAGGCCGTGTAAGGCCTTAAAGGTAAGAACCAACACTTTGAAGGTAATCCGGTGCTCAATAGGCAGCCAGTGCAGATCCTGCAAAATTGGTGTTATATGGCATCCTGCTGGGGAGCCAGACAGGAGCCGGGCGGCAGTGTTCTGCACCAGCCTGAGCTTCCGGGTTACCGACAGAGGAAGGCCAATGTAAAGAGCGTTACAGTAATCTAGCCTCGCTTGGATCACCGTGGCCAGGTCAGACCGGGACAGGTAGGGGGCCAGCCTCCTTGCCTGTCGGAGATGAAAGAAGGCAATCTTGCTGACCACAGAGACCTGGGTCTCCATAGTCAGCTGGGAGTCCAAGTGGACCCCCAAGCTCTTCACGGAAGACAATGGGCATAACACCGCACCGTCCAGGGTCGGAAGCTGGACATCCCCACCGCCCGGACGACCCGGCCACAAGATCTCCGTCTTCGCCGGATTCTTAATTGAAGGATCTGCTTGGAGATGAGCCATGAAAACTGGAGGTTCAGGACGTTATCACGTAATGGAGACAAACCAACAATGTAGCTGGACCACCAACATGACTGATGGTTCTGATCACATCCTATGTGCATCCTGCTGCTGATCTGTCTACTATGATTCCCAACCCCCCCTCAAAATCTCCCAATCCTGCAATGGTGCAATGGGTCTCTTGTTTCAGTAGATTCGTGTGATAAAGTCCTCAGAGCTGGGGCTACTGATATCACACCCATGAAACTGAGATAAATGTGATCCTGCAATCTGAAGTGTTGGGATCCTTCTGATCTTGCTGAGCTTGGAATTTGACTTTCAGTGTATTAGTTTCATCTCATTTTCCTATCTCTTGGCATCCCATTTGTTTTGAAATTTGTTTTCCGGAGCATTCCAAAGCTAGTCACAGCCACCATGAGCAATTAGCATGTTCCGACTTTGGCATGTTCAGATTTCATGATGGTAAGGAATAAACTTGGATTGAGGTGGGCAGTTGTTGATTAAACAGTAGAAGACAGAATGAGTAGCAGACCCATCGGAAGCAAGCACGAGTCTGTCAAAACAAATATTTGCCCATAACACAAAGTCCAATTAGGCACATCACTGCTCCAGAGAGACTCATTGTTGCATTAATGTTGCTCTTATGAAACCTTTATTTTGAGGTAGCTGGATGGCAAGGAGAAACAATATTCATTTTCTGTTCCACCTCAGAATCCTAAGGCTATTTACTGACATATTTTCTTGTAATGGCTTGGCTGGGAAGCCGTCAAAACAAGTTGTTAAATTGTCAGATTTAATGTCATTGTTGCTGCAGCAATTGTGTTTGAAAGTCACATTATTAAAAAGCACACACATCCCTGTGATGATAAGAAAGCGCCCGCTACTCTTTTGGCTCAGCCGTTCTAAGCGATCAGAATGGGTAGCAAAATGTATTCTGAATCATTAAACATGAAGTCCCCACTCATTGCCTTTGAAGTCCCTGAACAACAACTATTTTAGATAAGAGCCGATGCCTGAGTGGCTCATTAAACGTTTGGGTAGCTGTTTGCGAACACAGGGTGTAATCTACCAATGATAAGGAGTCTAACCTTTCTCTTAGGGGACTTTTGTTTAAAAAATGTAACCCTTCCACCTTGTCTTATGCTTTTCCTTGTATTTTACCAGAAGCCAAGAATGGGTGCAGGTGGAATTGGGCATGACCACCTATCTAATCTGTCAGGCAACCAATTTAAAAATGTGATTGTAATACACATCTATGGGTGCGGGGAACTCATTGCAATGCTTATCTTGCCAGGTTAGCAAATGGAAACAGAAGGGGAGAAACCTCAGTAAAATGGCCAAGTGCAGGTCTGTTTTCCTAACTGCATGTTGATGCGGCTGTGGAAAAAGAGAATGGAAGGAGAAGAAATAATGCAATTAATACGGATTTCTTGCCAGTTGAGATGAATGTTGTCAAGAAAATGTTGATAGGGATACTGTGCTGCAAGAGTGGAGCTGAATGATAATCTAATTAGGTTTTGTTGTTTTGGAGGTTATCCACACTGCAATTACAGCAGGCTGACACCACTTTAAAGTGCATAGCTCCACCCTATAGGATTTTGAGGTTTGTAGTTTGTTGTGGAATCAGAGCTCTCTGACAGAGAAAGATACACTCCTCTGCTTTCAAATTTCCCGCCACTGAGATTTGGGTCTCACTGTAGCTCTGCCAACTAGAAGTGGGCATGTTGGATAAGGGATATCCAGTCTGTCCTAAGAAAAATTTTATTGCTTCACACATACTAAACATTACTACTGTGCTACTTGTATACAATAATAATAATAATAAACTTTATTTATAACCTGCCCCCATCTCCTCAATGGGGACTTGGGGCGGTTCACATGAGGCCAAGCCCGAACAACAAGTAACAATAAAATAAAATCAAAGATATCAGCAATAAACACAACAAAATACATACATATAAATAAAAGCAATATACAGCAAGATATCTAAAATCACAGAGACAGGGCGAACCGCAGGCAACATATAAAATGTTTAAATCTCACGGTGAGACAAGCGGAGTAGCATCCTTTATAGGGAAAAAACATCCTTTAAAGGGGAGGGGGGATAAAATCCGAGCACGGGGGCATTGAGGAGGAATAGTGGTAAAACTTAAATAGCTACTCTCCGAAGGCACAGCGGAAAAGCCAGGTTTTCAGTTGTTTTTTTGAAGGTGTCCAGAGTGGGAGCTTTCCTAATCTCTCCGGGCAAGGAATTCCAGAGTCGAGGGGCCACAGAGGAGAAGGCTCTCTCCCTTGTGCCCATCAGCCGATTCTGTGAGGCCTTTCTTTCTCTTCAGGGAGAAATAGGTCTATGAAAAAGATCTTAGCACATGCACCAAACTATTCTTGGAATCTTAGGAGAGGACAAATCATGGCAGTGACAGGAAATAGATATGCATTTGTAGCCCATTCCTACACCATATAGTTAGTCTTATATTTCTCTCAAGCAAGGCTGAAGCTCTCCAAATGTTGTTAGATTGCAACTCCCATCAATCTTAGCACAGATAGTGGCAAAGGATGAAAGAACAGTTCAGCATAATCTGCAGAGCCACGTGTTCTTCATCCTAAATCTAAGGGCGGTTCCAGACAGCACCAAATTGCGTGCTTTAGTCAGGGGCAAAACAAACAAATAAACAAACCAAAAAAAACCCTGGACCTATGAGCAGGTCTGAACACAGACCTGTTGGTTCTGGGATTTCGATCTCCGTTATCCACACTTCCTGCTTTGTTCTGGGATTTCCCAGCCCCCAAGATGGCAGCCACAGGACATCTGCCAGAAATTTCAGCTTAAAAAAAA
Source organism: Anolis apletophallus (assembly GCA_030556195.1). Taxonomy (NCBI): domain Eukaryota; kingdom Metazoa; phylum Chordata; class Lepidosauria; order Squamata; family Anolidae; genus Anolis; species Anolis apletophallus. The sequence continues at coordinate 14,761,907 of JARBWK010000001.1, forward strand.
AAACTTAGGATGTGAATATGCAAAGATGCAAATTATTGTATAAGTGCTGTTCCTGGGTTATATAAGCTGAAGGGCCATCTATAACAAAGCGTTGTTCCTGGGTTATATATGTCTGTTCCCGATCGCTCTTATTGTGAAAAGATGTACAACATTGACTAGGGGGCCACTACTTTCTCCTGGCCAGAGAATATGTGCCCTCCATACGTTTCATGAAGTTTCTCATACACAAGCAATGCTTTTGTGTTCCACTCAGCTATCACCTTCTTTTTAGGAACCGACCAATCAGGACATACATCTAAAACCCAGGAACCCACATTAAAAATCCCATGATTTATGTGTGCATTCAAAGATGCAGATTTACAGATATTTGAAGATGTGGATTTTGGCTCAGATGCAGAGTATTCCAGCACCCGAAAATCTTGTGTTTTTGCCGTTTGTAGCTATTGCTTCCATGTTTACAGGGAACTGAAGTTGGCCATCCTCTAGTTTGCTGCAGGAGCTCCTGGGATAAAGGTTATCTGGATGGGCCCTAGGGGACATTTCATCTCTTACTGTTGTGTGTGTATATATAGTCAGCCCTCCACATTGACTAGGGAGTAGGGGAAAATATCAAACTCCCTTTTTTCTAGGAATCTCATAAGTTCTCCAGTGTGACTCTAGAGTTTGAACTGTGCTGGAGGAATTAGAAATTTCTAGACAAATATTCTCTCTAGGATTTTCTAGATCTTTCAACACTAATCTATGGTGAACATCTGGCAGAAATTGACATATGTAGTTGTGCTGGAGAGATAAGAGATTCATAGAGAGACCATCAATCAAATCTACAAATAAGCAAAGCTATCCTGTCTCAAGCCACAGGGAGAGATGGGTAATAAACGCATCATCATCATCATCATCATGCTATGGAAGTTAAACTGGAAAATTTGGAGGACCAACGGTATATCAAGAGAGAGAGAGAGAGAGAGAGAGAGAGAGAGAGAGGACTCCAGCTCTGAAAGATTTGGACTGTAATCTAACATATGCCTTTGTATCAGAAGTTGCATTTGACTGAAGGCCCTCTCATGCGCTTGTTATCTGTAGTTATTATTTGAACAACTCTACTACAAAAATTAATACAGTGAATTTTCCTAATAAAGCTGTCCCTACGTTACAACCTGGGGAACTCATAAAGCATTTGGATAAACGCAAGGGCTACACAGGTGTGTTGTATGGAAATGAGATATGCAAAATATTTTATTACTGAGCTGAAAATTAATAACAGGAATTGTGCTACAAATTACAATATAGTAAAACTGTACAAGTTTCTTTTTTACTCACTTCCAACTAATACAAATGGTCTTAACCCGAAATGAATTAACATATGGACTGTAGTTGGACAGCATATATCATATCCTATCAGCACCCAGTGGTGAACAGAAAGACCTTTAAGTAAATGAAGTATAAAACAAGATTTGTAGGTTCCCCTCTCCCCAAGTATTCCCACATTAATTACAAATGGGGTTGTATTTTTTTCTGAATGTGGGGACTTGTTACAGTTTCAACTAACCAATTTATTTGAGAAATAGTCCGTCTTAGCTTTAGGGAAACGTTATCAGTATAGCAATATTTATTAACTGTGCTGCTGACATCCTAAGGGAATGAAAAATAGCAGTTTCCATAAGATTATTGTAAAGCACTTTTAAAGGTCCCCCCTCCCCTTTTAAACAACTTAAGAATTGTGCAGATAAGAAGGACTTTGCTAATCTGCATTCAGTACAAGAGGTTATTTGTATTCGGGGGAAATCATGCCACCTTTCAGAAGTGGGTATTTTTGCTCCCATTACTATGCAATGTCTTTGACAGGAAATCAACATTTTATTTTCCAAACAGGGAAAGTTTCTAAATGTAGTATTATATAGAAAGGTCCTTGAGACTTAGCTATATTGGCAAATTCAGTCAAAAATGACCTTCTAGAGATGGGCATAGAAGAAAACTAAGATGGTGGATGGAGGAGGCAAGGTAGTGCTTCCAACTGAGTGGAGAAAGCATTTACTTACATACATGTATCCCACACACATTAGCATTAGGTCAACACACTGGGGCAGGAAAATGATATGATTGTTTTTCCCTTCAATCATCAAGCTGAACTGGTTGTAAAATCATTAGGTTTAGAAGGTAATGTCATACAGTCGTAGAATCACAGAGTTGGAAGGGGACTCATGAGCCATCAAGTCCAACCCATTTTCAATGCAGGATCTCCAGCTAACAAATCCGAGCAAGTAGCTGTCCAGACTCTTTTTGAAAGCCTCAAAAAGAGGCTACACCACCCCTCTAAGCAATATGACCCATTGATAGGTTGGGGGTCATTCACAGAAATGTGTATGTGCTAGTATTATCTTGGGTGCGTGTGTGGGGTTGGGTGGGGGGAGGGTGGGTGGAGTCAACTATCCTGGTCACCATCACCATTTCCCAAGGCATTCAAAAAAAAACCTAGAAGCAGTATCACAATGGAAAGAGTAAAGGGAGTTGCCTTGCACATCTGTACACAACAGTCACAGATCTGTTATTAGCTCATTACCCAGGAACAAAACTGTCATGCTGAGGCACATCATATCTTCCTTCCAGCTTACAGATATATGAGATATAAAGACCACCCAAAGATAGGCAATATGGGAGCTATGAGAGAGAAAGCACTTGAACTTGGGACTGAGTAAGGGTGACAGTTATACGTCACTGAAATATGTTTCTCTCAAATGATGAGATCTATCTGTTCATCCCTGGGATATGTTCACTATTTTAACCACAGATTATGGCAACAAGAATGATTGATAACTGGCAAATAGAGGGAGAAAATGTGGAGGAAGTGACAGACTTTGTATTTCTAGGTGCAAAGATTACTGCAGACGCAGACTGCAGCCAGGAAATCAGAAGACGTTTACTTCTTGGGAGGGAGAGCAGTGACCAATCTCGATAAGATAGGGAAGAGTAGAGACATCACACTGGCAACGAAGATCCGCATAGTCAAAGCAATGATATTCCCCATAGTAGCCTACGGATGTGAGAGCTGGACCTTAGGGAAGGCTGAGCGAAGGAAGAGAGATGCTTTTGAACTGTGGTGTTGGAGGAAAGTTCTGAGAGTGCCTTGGACCGTGAGAAGATCCAACCAGTCCATACTTCAGGAAATAAAGCCCGACTGCTCATTGGAGGGAAGGATAGTAGAGGTAAAGATGAAGTACTTTGGCCACATCATGAGAAGACAGGAAAATTAGAGAAGACAATTATGCTGGGGGAAATGGAAGGAAAAAGGAAGAGGGGCCAACTAAGAACAAGATAGATGGATGATATCTTCAAAGTGACTGGTTTGACCCTGAAGGAGCTGGGGGAGGTGATGGCCGATAGTGAGCTCTGGCGTGGGCTGGTCATGAGGTCACGAAGAGTCAGAAGCGACTGAACGAATAAACAACAACAATAACCACAGACATTTGTTAAACAAAGTTCCTGCCCTCGTCTGTATCCCTAGAAGAGGTTACTGCACAACCCGCTGGAGAAGGGTGGGGAGGCATTCAGAAGACTGATAACTGTGGAAACAAATAGATACAACCTATTTTATCTAGCAAATGGGAGTTCCCGGTGGTGCAATGGGTTAAACCCTTGTGTCGGCAAAATTGCTGCCCGACATGTCCGCGGTTCGAATCTGGTGAGAGTAGGTTAAGCTCCCTCTGTCAGCTCCAGCTCCCTATGCAGGGACATGAGAGAAGCCTCCCATAAGGATGGTAAAACATCAAACACATCCGGGCGTCCTCAGGGCAACGTCCTTGCAGGTGAACAATTTCTTAAATCACTCCTGAGATTTAAAAAATCTAGCAACTTGTAACAACTGTTTAGTCTTCTCAGATAACTGGCAGTTGGGTGAACATGGAGCATGCAGAGGCACATATATGTGTACATGCTGGCACATATACAAAAAGATACCTGTAACAGTAATAAGAACAAATAAAACAAGTGCTACACTTTCATAATGGAGAGAATGTACAAAGGGCCGGAAGTGGGATATACATATTTGATTCAAGAAGACCTCTTTAAATCCCACCGAATCAAAGCATTACATCAGAAATGTAGGCAGATGGGCCTCTCAGAGAACATACTGAGCAGTTTTGAGCATTAAAAGACAATGCAGATCTTCACGGAATTGAATCAGTGACATAGACAAACAGGCCTCAATGACTCTGGCATGCTCCACATGCTCTCCACTGAATTTAGGCCTAACATTTCATTCTTTCGGAGGTGTGAAATATTTAGAAAATTTAAATATCCCAAAAGTTCATCTTGCTTTCAGTTGGGCCAGATTTAATGCCCTTAAATCAGCCATACTAGAGGGCAGATACAAAGGGACTGATTATGAACACAGAGTTTGCCCTTGCGGGGAGGATAAAATCGAAACTGTAATACATGTACTTTTTATTTGCACAGTTTACAGGGATGATAGACTAAGGTTAATATCCCCTCTACTCACCAAATGGGCAGGAAGAACCCTAAATTGGTACTGTACTTATTTACTGTCTGAGCTTGACAAAAGGGTAACGGAAAACCGATAGTGAATGGTGATACTTGTTTTTATTAATCATAACCCAAATGTGATGTTATTAATTTCTTAAATGTTGTATTCCATTGTACTACTTTAACCTGACTTAGCCGATGGTTTGTTGACCGAAATAAAGGCTACTGACTGTCTGACTTTCATAATGTGGGAACGCTGCCCTCTAGTGTTTATCTTGAACTTTCACAACTCCTTCTGAGATTCATTTCTTGACAAGAGAGAATGGCCTCTTCATTTGTGTGTGTAAATACGTACCTACAGGTCACCTGCTGAATGTTAACAATTTTAACAGCAATGAATACTCAGAGGTGTTTTCATCCGTTTTTTTCTCTGATACGTAGCATTTTAGTCCCTCTCCCAATTTAGTCTTCTTATAAAAGCAATTTTTCAGCAACTGGCAATGAAAGAGTAACAAAAACTAGAGAGTTGCAAATGTTCCACGTACAAAAGAACATCTACCTGATTCTCATTAAATCTACATCGAAACACACCTCTAACCTGATAGAAACTTGGAAATGCAATTTGAACCTCCTCAGAAATTTGCATATTTGTTCAAGGGATTAATGGAAGCAACAACACCCTTTTGATGTGAGGTGTATTGTATTGTTTTATAAATCTAAGGATTATTGCTTATTATATAAAAATGCAGTGTGCGAATTGGAGACACAAATTTAACATCAATTGCAGAAGCAAGTAAATAAAGATTTGCAAATTGCTTCCCTCGATTGGTCTTGCTGATTATCTGGAAAATACATTATTCTTCATAATTAGAATGATGAGTGAGAGAATTCATGATCATACAATTTTCTATATTTACAGCCACTGCAGGTTTTTAAAACAATATTGGTTGAGCTCCACATCTGAAAATTCAGGATTTAGTTGGGATCTGCATTTTCTCGTGTGGACCTCCATCAGCAGAGAATAGAATAGAGCACTTTCACATTGTCAGCAAGAGGCTGCCATAGTGTTACTATGTAGATGAGGCAGTGAAGCAACTATTGTGCACAGAAATCAATGCACCACAAAACCCAATATACCATGGGATGCAATGCACAATAGGACCCAGAAGCAGAGTTAGAAGAGGCCACATGAGCCTTCTAGTCCAACCCCCTGCCATGCATGAAAAACACAATTGAAGTATTTCTGACAGATGGCCATCCAGCTTCTGTTTAAAAGTATTCAAGGAATGAGCTTCCACCACATTCTGAGGCAGAGAGTTCTGCTGTTGAATAGCTCTTATGGTCAAGAGGTTCTTCCTAATGTTCCTAATGTAAGATACTCCACTTAGGCAGAAAAATGAAAGGCAAAGAAACAAAATGGGTGATGCCTGGCTTGACAACAGTCCATGTGAGAAAGATCTTTGTGGACAACAAGTTGGACATGAGCCAACAGTGCAATGCAGCATCTTAAAAAGCCAATGGGATTTTGGGTGGCATCAAAAGGAGTATAGTGTATAGATTGAGGGAAGTCATGGTGCGTTTGTATTCTGCTTTGGTCTACCTCACCTGGAATACTGTGTCCAATTCTGGACACCACAGTTCAAAAGAGATAGTGACAAGCTGGAAGGAGTCCAGGCGAGGGCAACTAAAACGGTCAAAAGTTTGTAGACGATGCCCTACAAATATATGCATTTTAAAGAACTGCATATATTTAGCCTTGAGAAGAGAAAGCTAAGAGGAGACATGATTGCCATGTATAAATATATGAAAGTGAACAGATAAGGAAGAAGGAGCAGACTTGTATTTTGCTGCTCTTGAAACTAGGATTAGGAACAATGGGTTTAAATTACAGGAAAGCTGATTCCACCTGAACATTAGGAAGAGTTTCCTGACCATATGAGCTGTTCAACAGTGAAACTCTCTGCCTCACAATGTAGTGGAAGCTCTTTCCTTGGAAACTTTTACACAGAGGCTGTGTATCCCGACTTTCAGGGATACTTTGATTGTGCTTTTTCTTCATGGCAGGGGGTTGGACTACATGTCCCATGAGGTCTTTTCCAACTCTTTTTATTTTATGATGCCATGATTCTAATACACGATTCCATTATTATGGAATGAAACCTAGATTTGAAGAGTTCCAAGCGGATGGCTCCCCCCCCTTTTAATACGGTCTTACTTAGTCATGTTAATGGAAGCTGGCATCATAAACCCCGGAGACAAGACCTTGTCACTGCTATTATCCTAAAATCTGGATGGTTGATTTGCCCTGTTCTCTTGATTTACAAAGGGCTGCATCCAAATTGGCAGCAGGCCCTGATCGGTTTTGTGACTTTCAATTGTCATTGTTCAGGTTGGTTGGGATCAGTGGCCGAAATAAAATGGAATCAAACATCTGCAGTGGCTAAGCACATTCAATCCAATTGTATGACAGCAGCTTAGAAGAGGACTGTGTGCCCAAGGCAATAACGTATTGAAACAGATGAACAAACCTATTGTACGAGGTAAACCATAAGCAGCCTACAAAATAGTAACCTTCAATGTTTACCCATTTTCCTCTGCTTGATCTCAGCCATTGTGTCTCCCACTGATTTGCCTGCTTTCAGAGCCAAGCAGCGTGGCAGAACTGAATTAATTGATTGTGAGTGTCACAATAAAGTTGGAGCAGGCAGAGGAACTTTGATAGGAAAAGTTACTGAAAGCAAGGAAAATATAATCCCAGAACCCTACAGTTCTAGCTGTGTTAAGTCTCAGTCAAGAGAGTGGGGTATAAATAAATATTATAATGATAATTATTACTATAATAAATAAATTTTATAGCCCTCTCCATTGGCGCCCTCTTGCCATGGGGGAAAGGCTTGCGTACCCTAATGAAGTTGTGATCTATGCTAGCGGTGACATAATAGTCACCGGTAGGGCCTCCCATGCCACACAGGTCACAACTGAAGGGTCTGACAAAGAGTGTCAATGGGCAGGATGGGCTCTCTAGCCTTTTGGCAACCATCCTAAGAGAAGGAAAACTCTAAATTCAAACCCGGGCAGATGATGCACATCTAACCCTGTAAGGTCAACCATCTAAGAGAAGGAAACTCAAATCAAACCTATGACCTGAGGACCTCGCTGCCACCGTCTGAGCCAAAGAACCGTAATCCTGTCATCATTATGGTCATGTATCGTGTTTTTATTGCATGTTTTTATTGTATGTTTTACTGTATGTTTTATTGTATGCTTTATGTTTGTAGCACCCATGGGTCCGTTCGTGCCACTGGGGGGGGGGCGATGCACCAGGGGTCCCGTTGGCATTGGGACCCGCACAGGCTGGAAGGGACTCGGAGGATGAGTTGGAAGGCCCAGAGCAAGATTGGTCAGCCATACCTTTGCCCAGTTCACCTGTAGAGAGTTTAGCCTGGGATCTCGAGTGGGAGCATTCTCTCGGGGAAGGAGCAGACCAGGTGGAGATGGGAGGCAGCGAAGCAGATAGCGGAGATAGTTATGAATTCCCAAACGGTCGAGGTTCCCAAGAGCTGGCCGGACAGCAGATGGAGGCTAGCGGCTGGGAAAAACCTCGGGAGGATGCTTCTCAGGAAGATAGCGATTCTGGACTGCCAGAACGGGGCCGTTCTCATAACAGGCGCAGGGACATAGAGGAGGGCAGGAGGAGCTGGCATCTGTCCCTAGACCGTCGCCGTTCGGAAAGTAGAGACTGGAGACGCCGGGCCCTAGATCGTCGGGGTCCCAGGCCGAGGGATTAAGAACGGCCCCGTGGGAACTGATCGTCAGTTCTCCGGCCACGTCTGATCTGAAGGGCGTTGAAGCGGAGTGAATCTTGGAGCCTAGTTTGGCTCGCCTTGAACCAAGACCTTGCCTTGTATGGGATTCGCATTGGTGCGGATCCCTTGCTACGTCCCGGAGTGAATCCGGGAGCCTTGCCAAGCTTTTTACCACGCTTGCTTTTGAATCTACCTTTTGGAACTTTGCTTACTTTACCTGAACTGCAGCTTTGTGCTGATTGCTTTATTTTATGAACTTTACCTATTGAATTGCTTTTTGGATTTGTTTTTAATCAATAAACATAGTTAGCCTTTGCCACGTCTCCGTGTGTGTGTTAAAGGGGCAGTTCTAAGTCGGCGTTCGTGACAATGTTGTAATCCGCCCCGAGCCTGCAGGGAGGAGCAGAATATAAAACCGAATAATAAATAAATAAATAAATAAATAGCAATTCAACAGAAAGATATATGTATTAATATTTCTACCTTTTTCGTAAAATATAATAAAGTTGTAAATTAGAAACATTGAAGTTTTGAAATTATGAAACTACTTATTAAACTTAGAATAGAAAGGTAATACAAAAAATAATTAAAACATTCAAAATCTTCTTAATGAGAAGGACGAACCTGGTATGCTGCTACCAATCTAGTAATCCTTGGCTCTATTTTCGTCATCGCAATGGACTATTTTGCAATCGGTTCCTTTTTTGTTAATTAATTGGTTACTACACTGAATCCATGTTGCACTAAATATGTTTAAGGACGTTATTATTATTGTTATAATAGTCAACCAATTGGAAGGGAACCCCAAAGGTATTATTATTAGTACCCCTTGCTTGGTGAGAGGAGGAGGAGGGAGCAGGAGGAGGGAAGAAGAGAGAGATGGATGGTAGCCTGTCACCTGGCTCACGCCACCGCCCCCACCGCCCTCTTACAGGGGTTCAGCACCCCCTAAATTCTCCTGGGCCTTCCAGCACCCCCCTAGTTTGCCCCACTGCCCACCAGGGAGTGGTACTGTCCACTTTGGGAACCACTGCTCTAGATCCTCAAATTTGTGCATCAAGGGTTTCCAAACATGGTCAAAGTCTTGTCAAAATAGTCATGTCTTCAATTGTATTCAGAAGGCTTGGAGAGTGAGGGCTAGCCTATCAAGTGGTATGAAATGCCACTGCCACTTGAGCAGTGCCTACCCTCTGGATGTTATTAAACTATAGTTTTCATAATACCTCACCACTATGGTGGTAGAACTGGTGGGAGTTGTAATCCAATCTCATCTGGAAGTACCCAGATGATGTTGGTTCCTACTCCTGCTCTACCAGTGCTCATTGAAGGCACCAAACTTAGGAAATCACAGTGCCAAAGGATACAACTTCAAGTGCAACATTTTCAGAAGAATTGTAGAAGTTTCAGGAAGAAGGAAAGATCTGTTGCCTGATCTTGCTGCTCAACATTGACTGTCACTCACTGTTTGTGTCCATGGCAACAAATTCCGCTAATTAATATATATACTTAAGGAAGCCCTTTTCTGTTGCTTTGTGTGTATCAATTACCAATGAAAGTGAAAATCTGCAAGAAACGCCAGGATTAAAAGCGTCAGTAAACAAAGGGAAGCATTAAAGGATGTATTACGAGAGATGTTATATGTATCCCAAGTGATATATTAACTTCAGTGATAATTAGGGGTAAAGTTTGAAGACTTAGTGGATCTGGCGATTTCATTAATATTTGATGAAAGATATAATGTGCGAAACTGAAAAGGAAATGGCAGTCACAAAGGAGCTCTTAAAGACTAGAATGATGAATAGTAGCATAACAAGGATAGCATGAATCAGATCAAGGCGATACTACGTATAAGTGAAATTGGTGTATCAGGTGATAAAAGGTGGATTTAAAGCCCATAGAAGTCTGTTCGTTTGGGGGCATATATTCCTCATTTCCAAATTTAGTAATAGAAAAAGTGATTACATATAGACAGATTTTGAAAAAAGAAACACAAGAAATAATTTACTGGATATTTAACAAAATTTGAAAAAAAAACAAGGGAACCAAATTTTCACAGTATAACACTTCTGGATCAATTAAACATGTCTACAGATTCATGGCAGGTCCAGAGATGTGCTCACAATTTGTTTTTGTTAATTGTTGACCAGCTGAATTCAACTTATGGCAACCCTATGAATGAGTCACTCTGCCATCAGTATTCCTGGGTTGCTGTGAGTTTTCCAGGCTGTGTGGCCATGTTTCAGATGCATTCTCTCTTGAAGTTTCACCCACATCTATGGCAGTCATCCTCAGAGGTTGTGAGGTCTGTTGGAAACTAGGCAAGTGGAGTTTATATATCTGTGGAATAATGTCCAGGATGGGAGAAAGAACTCTAGTCTTTGGATGTGGATGTTGCAATTGATTAGCATTGAATGGCCTTGCAGCTTCAAAGCCTTGCTGCTTCCTGCCTGGGGGAATCCTTTGTTGGGAGGTGTTAACTGGCCCTTATTGTTTCATCTCAGGATTTCCCCTGTTTTCTGAGTGTTATTCTTCATTACCTGTCCTGATTTTTGAGTTTTTTTTTTTAAAAAAAACTGGTAGCCAGATTTTGTTCATTTTCATGGTTTTCTCCTTTCTGTTGAAATTATCCACATGCTTGTGGATTTCAATAACTTCTCAACACTTTGAGCATGACTCATATCTGCATCACTTTGAACCCCAGGAAATCACACAATCCCTTCTGAATCATCAGTGAAACCATCAGCCCCTGGCTGAGCTATAACAATGGCTTCTTGACTGTGTGATTTAGAACTGGCATGAAGAAAACATACAGAGACCACCTATATAGAATATAATTATTTATTTAAATTTATTTACAACTTTTATATTCCGTTCTTCTCTACCTCCGTGGAGGGACTCAGAATGGCTATACATTGTAAGAACTATTTATCAGTGGAATAGATTGCCTCAGAAGGTGACAGACCCTCTCCTTTAGATGCATCTAAACAAAGGTTGGAGGGACATTGCTCAGAGGTATTTTAGTTGCAGCGCCGTAGCCAGGATTTTGATTCGGGGGGGGGGGGGCTGAGTTTGGTTTGGGGGGGGCTGAGACTGGGTGGAAGAGGGTCTACCCTAGCAAACCTTTTGTATTGTTATCCCAATAACCCGATTAATGTGGGATATAATGAGCATGGTGATCAGATCATGATATGAATAAACATAACAGTTTAAATAATGTATCAGTAAGGCCTTTTCGCGGACCACCCTGAGAATTTCAGGGGGAGGGGGCTGAAGCCCCCTTAGCCCCCCCCCCCCCTGGCTACATGCCTGTTTAGTTGTGTTGGGGCTGGAGTAGTTGGCTCATGCGTTTCCTCTCAGCTCTAAGATTAGATGATTCTATGTCTGATCAAATGGGCTCTTCTCTACGAAAGCTTTCCTTAATAAATAATATTATTAAGGAAGCAGTTACCCTTTAAGCTGTCTTTGCCCCAAATGGGACTACAAGTATTGGCTACCCCTATTAGAAAGAGGGTGAGGACAACCACAGTAATCAACATTCATCAGAGAATCCCATAAATTCTCCTCGGTATTAACCCTGAAAAGCCAACTCCATAATTACCCATGCCTTTGCTAGACTAGCATCTGGCACAGGCCACTTTCATTGACAAAATACAGGACGAGATGGAATAAGATCAAGGAAGCATTAGTGCGACCCCTCTGTATCCAGTCAGTATGAACACCTGGAGCTACACAGTTCAACAGCTTTGAAAAAGCTCTGTGTCTGGAAAAGGCTACTCTATGCCCCATAAATACATTTACCATCTCCAAGAAATTTGACGCAAGCCATTTGTCAGCAGAAGCCACATGGGCTTGCATTTTCCTCTCTTTGTCAATGCAATAATTTCCTTCTTGTTTGAGGCGGCTGCTTGGTGTTTGCCAGGTGTAAGGTATTTCTGCAATAAACATTGCTACTGACAGCTGCTGAGGCAGATTTCCAATTTCCAGCCAAGCTGGCTTGGGGTATAAGATGCCAGATGAAATTAAGCATTTTTGGATGATCAGGCTCTACATCACCATTATAATGCACCCTCTGCAATGACCTATCTCTGGAAGGGTAATTTTGGAGGCTGCTTTCGCTCCACAGAATTAGGACTAGACAGAACAAGCCAATGCATGTATTGACTACTAAGGGCAATTGGGAGATGATTTTTGGACTTTGTGGAATACACTATCACTGTCTAAAAGCAACATAGCACAATGTTAAAGCTGTGATTAATCACATCAGGATCAATGGATAATTTATTTAACTTGGCTTTGAAAAGGTGACAGTAGGATCTATCCCATACTCCAGTGTTTCCCAACCTTTTTTGAGCCGCGGCACACTTTTTACATTTGCAAAGTCCTGAGGCACACCACCAACCAAAATGACACAAAATGACACTCTAACACAGTAATACATATAGTTAATAAGTTTTTAAATGTATTTATACACTCAGTGTGAAACCTGGGCCTGTTCCGATGAACACAACATAGATATCCTGGCAGGAATGGCAGAAAGACACAAACTTCCCACACAGAACTCCCATAACCAAGAGAAAATGCTATAAGAGTTTGGTGGGCATTGACCTTGAGTTTTGGAGTTGTAGTTCACCTATATCCAGAGAGCACTGTGGACTGAAACAATGTTGGATCAGGACCAAACTTGGCATGAATACTCAATATGCCCAAATGCGATCACAGATTGAGTTTCGGCGGTAGTCTGTGCTACGGGATCTCGCTTCTCTGGTGCTCTAGGCTGCGGGGGAAATAGACCTTGACATTTGGGAGTTACAGTTTCTGGAGGGGTGCTGCCCCCTGCCCCCCAGGCACAAAAGAGAACTGCGTTGCTACAGACATTTGGGAGTTACCGTTTCTGGAGGGAGGGAGCCTCGAAAGACCAGCAGTCTCCCTCTCACTTAGGTTGCCCCCTCCCTCCCCGCCAGGCTTGAATTGGGGTCGTGGGGAGCAGGAACCTCACCACGTGCGCAGCTCCTCGGAGGTCAGCGGGGCGGCCCAGGGGGGCACCTCGGTGCTGGCGAAGCAGGCAGGAAGGAAGGCAATGGCGGCGGGCAGGGAGCTGGAGGGAGGCCGAGAGCGGTTTCGTGTGCACCGGGGAGGAGGGGGAGGAGGGAGGGGTGGGGCCGGTGCTGGACTGAACCATCTGACAATAGGCCCGGGGGAGGCAAGAGGAGGTCTCTACTTGGGGAAAGGGAGGTGGGCCTTCCCAATGCATGGAGAGGGAGAGACCAAGTAGACAATGGATGGGGAGGGGGTGTTTTTAATTTTGTGCCTTTATCGAGATAGGTTTCTTAGGGTTTTTATACTTCAACACACTAGACTCTCCCCCTCCCCTCCTGGAGGTTCCAATTTCCCACGGCACACCTGATGATCACTCATGACACACTAGTGTGCCCTGGCACACTGGTTGGGAAACACTGCCATACTCTACCCATAGCTGTCTCAAATTTAATTTATTGTTCTTATTCAGGCTTCAAATTACTCATTATATTTGCATCTCATACTTTCTGCAAGAAGTTCAGGATGACATATATGCAGTTGTTCCACCTGGTCCTATTAATCTGAAAGTCAAGGTCAACAATGAATATTTACAGTGAGCCAGTATCTGGGCCACAGTTACTGTCACCAATCTAGACTGCCTTCAATGGAGAATCTAGTGGTCTCAGTGAGATGTAGTCTAGTAAATTAAGATGATCCATGGTCACATTCTCATATACCACCAGAATTTTGAGGTTTTTTAGGATTAAAATTCCAAAAGATTACAAAGTGACTTTCTGTGTTCTATATAAGATAAGGGTTTCACTATAAAACTAAACCAATTTTTTTTATTAACTGTCATCAACAACCCTGCTCAGGTCATACAAATCCTTGTTAGAGTCTGCCCACCCAGAATGCAGTCTTCTTTGATTCTTAGGGCTCTTCTTCACTGCCCCTATATCTCAGAATCTGATCCCAGATTATTTTCTTATCCCAGATTATCTGATTATCTCAGATTGTCAGGCAGCAGGCATGAAGCCCTTCAAGTCCCCCGCCCCCTGAAATTCTCAGGGTGGTCCGTGAGAAGGCCTTACTGGTACATTATTTAAACTGTTAAGTGTATACTATCCATATCATGATCTAATCACCATGCTCAATATATCCCATATGCATGGGGGTATTGGGATAATGATACACCCAGACTCAGCCCCCACCCCCCCGAATCAAACTCAGCCCTCCCTGAATCAAAATCCTGGATACAGTCCTGTCTGGCAGTGAAGACTCACATAATCCAGTTTAAATCGATAATTTGGGATCATATCCTGGGATATAGGGGCAGTGTAGAAGAGGCCTTTTTCTTTCTACCTTATCAAGCAGGATTGTCTTTTCTAATAAGTTATGTTTTCTCATGATATGACCAAAAACTGGCAGTCTCAGTTTAGTCAGTTTGGCTTCTAAGGAGTATTCAGTCTTGATTTACTGTAAGGCTTATTTATGTGTCTTTGGCTCCATATAATCCAGATTATCAAATCGGATAAGACACATTATCTGCTTTGAACTGGATTACATATATGAGTCTACACTGCCATAAAACCCAGAATATCTTAAAGAAGAATATCTTAAAGAAGATATTCTGGATTTTATATGGCAGTGTAAAAGGGGCCTATGTAGCAATCCATGATCATCCAAACAACTAATGGTGGAATGTGTAGATGAGTCCATTGTCTCTATGCTCCGCAGAAAAGCACCAGATCATGAGACACTCTGTCAATTGATTTTTGGCAAATCACTGAGTGTAATCTTCAAATAAATTAAAATTTTCATGTTTTTCATGCATTTTATTAATTCATGAGTAGGTTTTTTCCTCTATCAAGCTAGATGGGATCTGTAACATTTCAAAAACCCATTTTTTCTTTAAAAACCTCAAATTACAATTTTGGGACCCCAAATATGTACTAAGAAACCAGTGGTGGTATTTGTATATATAGCACCTGAGAAAATTCACAGCAGAATAGTCAAAAACTTTCCATTCTATTCATCATGCCATGCATGCCTCCATCAATTTAAATCCAATCTGAAAGGCATACTTACCACACATTTCCAATAAATGATAGTATCTCAGATTTGAAAGAGCTCAACTTGTGGCTAGATCACACTGTCAACTTCCACCATGGAATTCCTCTCTGATAATGGAAAATCTTGGCATCCTTTTCTGTACTTTTCTTTTCCTGATAAATCTTCTCCCTGTTAGTGGAAGCAACATGCAATAAACTTCTTTTGACATATTTGAAGCAGCAGAGGGCATTCTCTCTCCTTTGCAGTCTATACCATTAACAGAGAAAGAGAACAAGAGCGCAGAAAAACACGCTGCTAAAACAACAGTGGCAGAGATTTGGAAACTAGTATTCTTGACATGGATTATACACATAAACTGTGCCTACAGGGTTTCGTTGATTTATTATGAGATTTCTGTTATTCTGTGTCCTGTATCAATTAGTCAAAATGTCTTTTATTTTCATATTTAATTTGGTGTTGGATTGGTTGTATTTCCCCCATCTTTCCTAATTGATTATACATACATTGTACTGATTTCATTTTCCAATAGTATACCAAACTGGGCCCCTGGTCAGTGATATGAAAGGGATATATGTGTGTGTGTGTGTGTGTGTGCTAATAAAAATATTACATAAAAATAAAGGGTTGTTTTGTGTTAGTGACCTTGTTGAATACTTCTTGAATTAGTTATGCAGCTTGAGGCTGGGAAAAGATATGAAATCCAAGAATGGACAGAAAAGTTATTTTTTCCCGCAGTTGCTAATCTGCTTGTTCTCATAGCTGATGAGAGGAAGAGGGTCATGGTTGTGGACTTTTATTTTCTTTGTTTGCTTCTGCACTATACAACACTCCTATTGGCCTCAATCTGGGATATAGGAGGTATACCCCAACTCAGTTGTCCTGTGCTTCCATTGATAGGGATTTGAATTTTGGTTGGATATTTTTGAAAGATACAGAATGACATCAAAACTCAACTATGGTGTTCATCAGTTGTGGCTGGTGGCGCAAATGTCAGTGAGATGGCATTTCGGTTTTCATCCAAACTTTAAAGAAACTACCCAAATTGCTGAACCTGGGCAAGGCAATGAAACTCAGAATCTCAAGTAGGTTTCTTTATAATTCAGACTAAAATCCAGAATTGATTTAATTTTTTACTGACTTTATAACCATTAGTCATTGGCGGTGTTCATTAAAGGAACTGAACATTTGTATTCCAGTAGAGACTTTATTAGGTTAAACCACTGAGCTGCTGAACTTGTTGACCAAAAGGTTGGTAGTTCAAAAGGTTGGGAGTGGGGTGAGGTCCCACTTTTAGCCCTAACTATTGCCAACCTAGCAGTTTGCAAACATGCAAATGTGAGTAGATCAATAGGTATCACTTCTAAAGGAATGTAACAGTTCTCCATGCAGTCATTCCAGCCACATGACCTTGGAGACATCTATGGAAAGCCCCACTCTTTGGCTTAGAAATGTCCCCAGAGTCAGAGATGATTAGATTTAATGCCAGGGGAAACCTTTACTTTTACTAGAGACATTATCTGAAAGCCCAAATTATGGTGTGCCTGATTGTTTTCTCTGTCCAACCTCCCCACATCCCCAGCAAATTTGTATATTCCTGAATAAAATAATGAGGACAAAGTCCATGCCCAAATGCTCCTTCTGTAAGCTTTGGTTTGGTAACAATTTGGAAAATAGATTGTTGCTTGCTTACCAATGTAGTGGTGACTGCTACAGTTAGAGCAGTGGTTTTTAACCTGTGGGCCATGGACCAAAAGTGGTCCACGCGGACAAAAATCTGATATGTGAGCCTCCTTTCTCTTTATTTTATTTATTTCCATTCCTTTCACACTGCCTGTCACTTCTTCCCTGTCGTGGACCATGGCATATGTTCTGTATCAGAAACTAGAGCTGATGTGATCTATCCAATGCAATTTTCTGAATCAGCACCCCTAAACTTGCCCAAAAACTGATTCATAACTTTTTGGTACTAATGTTGGAGAGTGGTCTCTGGTCAAAGTGGTCCCTGGTCAAAAAATGGTTGGGAACCACTGTGTTAGTGGAATTGTGAACTTTAAATGATCTATCCAAGGTGCTGAATCCATTTGGGATAAAGTTTCAGGATCCTGGCTAGCTGTTTTTAAATTCTCCTGTAGATTATGGAATCAATTCACTCCTTTACAACCATGGCAGTAATCAGCTGCCATTTTTGAAGTACGTCATTCCAGACCATGAGAAAAAACCCCTCCGAGAGGAATCTCAAGAGCTCTCAGATGAGCCTAGACTTATCTTCCAGGCTATTAAAAAAAAGAATTGAACCGATCCTTCCTTTACATGCTGGGGCTTATCTTCCCCTGTAAGTGTCCAGCATCAATTCTCTCTGGATGAAAATTTCCCTGTCAAAAGTACAAACAGACATCTGATCAAAGGTCACCTCTCTTTTGTGTTTCTGTTTGATACCAACATTTCTGTTTCATTTTTAACTGTCATGGTCAGTTAAGGGAACTGCATCTTGATGGGGTATTACTGATGCATTTCATGTCTCCCCTTTCCAAGCGATGTGTGTATGGGCTTCTTTTCATTCCCTCTCCCTTCTCCCTTCCCCTCCTTTCATATCTTATGGGTGTTCTAATTTGAATGTGTTTTCATTTTTAATGGAATAGTTAAATTAGCTTTGAAAGTGCAGCTCAGTGCGGCTTCTGAAGATTGCCTGCTTATTAACCGCAGCTCATTTTACTACGAGACGATACCCCGGGAACTGATCAAATAATTATCATTCTGTTATTTGTGACTTCATTTCACTCTTGACTCAAGCTATTTGCAACAGCAAAAGGCAGGAAGATCAGGTTATTCAGCAAGAGAGAGATGAGGGACAGGTTTTATATATAAGAGGACATGTAGGACCAGTCAAAGGGCATACATAATTAAGAACACATGAGGGGTAGGAACATTTGAGAGTTCAGGAGCCATTGTCTCCCCGGAGCTCTGAGGAATATGGCATACAGTTGGCTCTCAACATTTGTCGGTTTGACATTAGCAGATTTGATTATTCACAGATTCAATTAAAATATTATCTCTAGGAAGCACTATGACACGATCATTTGCTCTTGAAAAGATGTACTGGAGAATGAATTGTCCTCAAGTTGTCTGTTGACATATGGTGACCCCATATGGTTTTCTTAGGCAAGGTATACTCAGAGGTGGTTTTGCCAGTTGCTTCCTCTGAATTATAGCCTGGAGTCTCTCTCTCGGCATTACTTCGCTAACAAAGATCCTTAGGAAGGACTCATCCCACTCTTTTTACAAGCGCGTTGATGACTAAAAAGGCCAATCTGAGATAGGCAAGTTTGGTTGCAGAAAGCACAGCAGAAAGTCTCCTTGGGTGTTGTTGTTTCCAAGTTGCGGTTCTTTCTGCGTTGTCATTTCTCTTCGAGACCCATTTGGCGTGTCTTCTCGAAAGAGGCCGCAGCATTGTGGATAGTGCGTCTCCAGGCCTCCCGATGTAATGCCAGGGTGGACCACTGTTGGTGATCAATCTGGCCGAGCCTGAGATGTTGTTTCAGGGAGTCCTTATATCTCTTTTTGGGGGCTCCTCTCTTGCGCTGACCCGTGGCGAGTTCACCATAGAGTAGTATCTTTGGGAGGTGGTGGTCCTCCAGACATGCCCTGCCTAGCATAGCCTCAACGCTGGTGATCCCTGCTTGCTCAAGGACAGCAAAATTTGTCACATAGTCAGTCCAGTGTATATTTAGGATTGTGCAAAGACAGCGCTGATGAAAGCGTTCGAGGAGTCGTAGGTGTTGGCGATAGGTGACCCATGTTTCAGACCCATAGAGGAGAATAGACAGTACGATAGCTCTGTACACACTGATTTTGGTGCTTTGTCTCAGGTGCTTGTTGCTCCAGACTCTTTTGTGAAGTCTTCCAAATGCACTATATGCCTTTGCTAATCTGTAATCTATCTCTTTATCAATCTTGGCATCTGAAGAGATGATGCTTCCCAGGTAAGTGAACTGCTGAACGGACTTAAGCACAGATTCGCCTATGCTGACGTGGGGGTGATGGTGTTCTTCGTGTGGTGCGGGCTGGTAGAGAACTTCCGTTTTCTTTAGGCTGACTTCCAGCCCAAACAGCTCTGCAGCTGTTGCAAATAGCCTGGAGTACAGTGGTGTCAAAATCATTTTCATCGAGGGCCACATCAGTCATATGTTTGCCTTCAAAGGGGGTTGAATCCATAGATATAGAATCCATGGTTACAGAGGGTGAACTATATTTTCCTTACATTGTGGTCAGTGCTCTTTAGTTTTTACCCAATTTATCCAGATTTTGTTGTTTTATTGTTGTTGTTATTGTTTATTCATTCAGTAACTTCTGGCTCTTCATGACCTCATGGACCATCCCATTCCAGAGCTCCCTGTTGGCCGTGGCCATCCCCACCTCCTTCAAAGTCAAGCCAGTCACTTCAAGGATACTATCCATCCATCTTGCCCTTGATTGGCCCCTCTTCCTTTTTCCTTCCTTTTTCCCCAGGATCATTGTCTTCTCCAAGCTTTCCTGACTTCTCATTATGTGGCCAAAGTACTTCATCTTTGCCTCTAAAATCCTTCCCTCCAGTGAACAGATGGGCTTTATTTCCTGGAGTGTGGACTGGTTTGATCTTCTTGCGATCCAAGGCACTCTCAGAATTTTCCTCCAACACCACAGTTCAAAAGCATCTTTCTTCCTTCGCTCAGTCTTCCTTCTGGTCCAGCTCTCAGCATCCATAGGTTGCTATGGGGAATACCATTGCTTTAACTGTGCGGATCTTTGTTGCCAGTGTGATGTCTTTACTCTTCACTATTTTATCGAGATTGGTCATTGCTCTCTTCCCAAGAAGTAAATGTCTTCTGATTTCCAGATTTTTTTTGAACAATAACTTGCATCACTTTTGATTATTCATCATGAGACTGGGGATAATGGGAATTACATTCCAACAGCATTTGTGGCTCTGAGTTTGGGGAAAGCTGAAAGGACATTTTAAGGTCAGACGACATTCACAAGCCTTGTATCTATATTCAAACCTCACTATCTGGGTGAAACAGAACAAACTTCAGCGTCCCAGATGTTACTGTATCACAACTCCAATCAGCTCTAGTCACAATGTTTAATGATGAGTAATACATGAGTTGTTGTCCAGCATCTAGAGGGCCACACAAAATGGCTGGATTTGCCCTGTGGGCCTTTGCTTGATATTTGTGTTGTAATACTTTGCATTCCCTGACGATCCTCTATCTAAGTAATAACCAGTTTCTCCAGAAACTATGTTTGAAATGCTCCTTAGACTGATTTACATTAGTATTGCTTATTAAAGTACATGCCAGTTTGGTACACTTGATGCACTCGGTGCCCTTTTCCTGCAGCTAGAAGAGACAGCAAACCCACACTTTGTGTCTGATCGCAATCTAACAGCAACCCTTTGGGCTGTTTTGTACTAGCTTCCAGAAGATGGCAGCAGAGCACTTCCAGTTCCCCCTCACCTTGGTAAAGGAGAGGGGATTGCAAAGTCTGGGAAGTTTGTCTTATCTAAAGCCATTGAAGTTTTCACAAACATCTGAAAGCCCATCACTGATTACTCACTTCAGAAATATATTTATGCTAAGTCATCATAACACCTAAAATAATGCTGTAGGAATAAGAATTGGCAAGTTTTTAAGAGAGGAAAAACAACTTGTCTCAGCTGCAGCATATTGCATTTTTAAAAAGCAAATATTTTTGAGTAGTGTTATCATACTCAGTGTTTTGAAGAGGAAAGGCAAAGAATTCCAGTTACATTTTTTTCAAGGAGGTAATAAGAGAAAGTCCCTGAAATTCTGAAGAATATACAGATTCACAGCATTTTTTTGTGGTGGGAGGAAAAATAGGATATGAATGAGGTTTGTTGATTAGGTTGATTTGCTGACATGACGACTTTTATAGAGCTTACTGACTGTCCCTTGGATGATTATTCAAACTGGCGACTGCTGACTGTTTGATTGTTTTTATATTGTTTTATACTGTTTTATACTGTTATATTGCCATATTGCTGTTAAATTGTATTTTTATGTTTTTCGTATGGACACCATGGGGTGCCGTTTTGTTAGCCGTCCTGAATCCCTCTGCGGAGTTTGAGATAGGATGGGATAAAAAAGCCCGAAATAAATAAATAAATAAATAAGCACCCAGATATGAAAAGCAAAGTTTGAATCTTGAATATAGATAGATAGAACTCACAAGAAGGTGTCAAAAACATTGACCAGCTGGAAAATGTCCAGAAGAGGGTGACTAAAATTATGAAATGTCTGGAAACCAAGCCCTATGAGAAGCAGCTTAGGGAGCTGGGTAAGTTTAGTTTGGAGAAAAGAAGATGACATGATAGCTATGTTTTAAAATGTGAAAGGATGTCATATTGAGAGGAATCAGGTTTGTTTCCTGCTGCTCTAGAGCAGTAATTCCCGACCTCTTTTGACCAGGGATCACTTGATCAGAGACCACTCCCCAACATTAGTATCAAAAAGGTTATGAATCGGTTTTAGGTCAACTTTAGATTCAGTTTGGTTATTTGGGGTGCTGATTCAGAAAATTGTATTAGATAGACCACATTGGCTATAGTTGCTGATATATGCCATCCACTAGTCGCCATCTACTCACCCACAGAATGCCATATTTACAAAGCTTTAGCACTATAAAAGGCTTTCGCAAGGCCAGCCACTCTCATAGCAACACTGTAGTAATGGTGAGGTCGCAGACTATATTTTACTTCTTGTGGACCACTGGTGGTCCTCAGACCACAGGTTGGGAACCACTGCTCTACAGGCTAGGACATGGAGCAATAGATTCAAACTGCAGGAAAAAAAGATTCCACCTGAATATTAGGAATAATAGCAAGAGCCTCATGACAGAAGAAGCTCTTTGACAATGGAAGACACTACCTTGGAACAAGGTGGAGTCTGCTTCTCTGAAGGTTTTTAAACAGGGACTGGATGGTCATCTGTTGGGAGTGCATTATGTTTTTCTTCATGGCAAAACCGGATTGGGCTGGATGGTCCTTTTGGTCTCATCCAACTCCATGATTCTAGTGGGTATTATTTTACATAGTATTTGTATTTACATAGTATTTACCTCATAGTATTTGTATTGCCACAACTGGGAATTACACCTGTCAATGTTATCAGCAGGATTCCAGCTCTCAGCACTAATTTTCCCAGAATAGAAGAAAATTCCATTGTTTCATTCCAGAATTTAGGATGTTATTCTTTAAAGGTGATCACTTAAGGGCTATTCACACACTCTTAGCCTCAGGAAACCCCATAATAGGGTCCTCATCAGTTGAGTCTTTAAGTTTATTTGGGGAATGTTATTATTAATAGAGACCAAAGAGAGTGGGATAGATTGGCTAGCATCCTGTATGTGCCACGTGGAGATGTAAATTATGATATGCCAGTAGGGTGAATTTTTTTGATAAAGCATAATGGTGATATCAGCTGGTGATGGCAACATAAATAATATTGTACATTTCACACGGCTGCAATGCTTTAGTGTATTTTAGTGCACAGAATTGTGTGCATTGTACAAAGGCTTGCTGGTCTTCCTCCTTGACCATTTGTCCACTTACGTTGTGCCAGTGTCTTGATGAGAAATCTAACTCTGCTGGTGGATATTTCTCCTATGCAGAAATGATGCCAAATCTCAAGCATTAGCTACAAAACCAATAAGATTGATTAAACACTTCTTTCCCTGCTGAGTTACCCCATACAGTTTTGATTAAAAAAAACAGTGTTAAATTTATTTACTTGCTTTATCATCATTTTTAAAGTTAGTAGTGATAATTACAATATTAGAGATGAAATGAACCTCAAATAGTACATCTTCCAGACCTCTTGGGAAAATTGGGGAAGTGGTTGAGGAAAATTCATTTATTGTTGTTCGTCATCCAGCTACTGCAATTGTCAGCATTAATTTTGACTTGATCACTGTGTGCTGTTAATCCAAAGCATTACCTAGAAACAGTTTGTTGCTCCCTGTCCCCAGCCCATCTTTTTGCATGACACTTTGATTGATCACAGTTCAAAATAGGTAAATCCTTAGTCAATGTTCTCTTGATAAAGTAGCTCTTCCCTACTTTAAGGTCTGGAGAATAGACGTGGACAAGTGCAAGGGTTAATGTGGTGTGGCGGCCTTTGATTAAGCAATCATCTAAAGCAAAGATGGGCAACTGCTGAGGGTTAGCCAGGCTCATTAGCCTCCCAGGGGATCTTGCAGGGTTGCCCCTCCGGGAAACATGCCTCCAAAAGTTTTCAAGGTGATTTCCTTGACCAAAAGTATCTGCATTTCCCAGTGTCACAGCTAGAAAAGTTCTCTAGAATTTCCCAGTCAACACAGAAAGCCATACTAGATAGGGGGAATTTGTAGAACTATAGTCCAAAAAGCTCTGGAATGTGAGCAGAACTAGAATATGCCCTGTTAGCTACATTCAATGGCTGACATTCAATGACCATGTGTGTAAGTTCTACTCCTGAAAAGGTAGATACAATGGCTATAAAAGAGAATTGCAATGACTTAATGCAGATTTACAATATCATCATTACTGAGGGCCCTTCCACACAGCCATATAACCCAGAATATCAAGGCCGATAATCCACAATATCTGCTTTGAATTGGATTACCTGAATCCACATTGCCATATAACCCAGTTCAATATGGATTTTACACAGCTGTGTGGAAGGGGCCTGAGCAAGATGCTAGCGATGTTGTCTCTCAATAGTATGTGTCATGATACAGCAACATCATGATGACTGATAATTCCATATCAGTTTGCCAAATACAAATATCTTCTTGTCATACATCAGTGGTTCTCCAGATGGACTAGACCTCATTTCCCAGATTTTCTTACTGTCAGTCAAGCTCGATGGGGCTTGTGGTAGTTGAAGTTCAAAATACCTGGAGAACCAAAGGTTGGGATTCACTGCTCTAAAGTTGTGTATATCAAACTCAAGTCCTCTGGGTGTTTGTTTATTTATTTATTTGTTTATTTATTTATTTAAAACATTTATATTCCACCCTTCTCACCCCAAAAGGGTCTTAGGGCAGATATAGATGGCAAACATTCAATGCCAATTAGACATACAACATATATAGACAGACACAGAGGCAATTTAACATTTCAGCTTTCCGACTTCATGAGGGTATGTTCGATTCTGGCCACAGGGGAAGCTGCTGCTTCACTGTCCATTTATGACATTGACTCCTTTGATGGAGTACTCTCTCATTCTTCTGCACACTGCTGGGAGGTTTTTTCCCCCTGGCATCATAAATTAGTTAAATTAGCCTCCCTGCATAAAGCAGTACCTTAATTTTCTACCTGACAGATGCAACTGTCTTTCAGATTGCAAAGGTTGAAAACAAGCTAGACTAATGGCCGGCAGCTCACTCTGACCTGGGCTGGTTATCAGCTAGCTGCGCCACAGCTCGATCTGTTTTGGCCTTAACTCCCTGAAGCCTCAGCTATGTTGGTCAGGGATTCTGGGAATAGAAGTACCAAACACTTGCAAGACCAAAGATTGGGAAACACTTTAGAAGATTATTATCTTTTTTGAAGTCTTAATTGACATATCATGTCAGAATTCTATTATTATACAGGGAATTCGCTTTTGATACCAGTCTAGCTTTAGCTGCTCAAAAAAAGTTGATGCAGGTGTTTGTTTGACCAGGGGATCAAGTGAGCCCTGGTTCAAAAACTGTGTGGGCTTGTGAGATTTCTAATTAAGGATATGTGAATCATAAAAGACCAAGTATATTTCAATTCTTTAATTTCTACGTTCTGACTTGAGTTCAATATCTATTACATTTTGATGCTTTTCTTCCTCTTCCATGAACATTTGTATGGATTTTTTGAAATGCATGCATGTTTTTCCATTGGCTAGGGTGAATTTATTCCCATTACAAAAAAAACCCATGCATTGTTTGTGCCATTTTTCCAATTGTATACATTTTAAAAGCTTTTTGAGGGAAAATGCATGGGCCTCTTGGAGCTCATAAATGTTCTCAATTATTATAAGCTGAGTTTTGGTCCCCATTCAATTCTCTGTGCATGTATGTATCTGTGGAATGAGATGGGAAAGTTAATGTACTTTTGTGAACCCAAAAACTGGACATGGAGAAGTATTGGAAAATACCACATTGAGAAAATTGAGGGGTGCCATGATTATATTTTTATATATCTCAAGGGTTGCCGCAAAGAGTAGGTTGCAGGCTTGGTCTCCACTGCCTCAGAGAGTAGGACATGGAAGTTTTTTTAATTGAACATTAGCAGGGACAATGCGAGGAGTTCAGCAATGGAATCAATGCTCAAGAGAAAAGGTGCCATTTTTTAAATTTTGTTCTAGCGACAAGAATGCCTTGGATCATCCATAGCTCACCTGTTTAAGGTCTTTTATGGTGGTTGTATGTTGAGCTGCAAGAGTACTCACACTTGTTTATGTAGTGTTGAAGACAGGTGGATAATACCTGTCTATAGTGGCCCACAGAACTCACTCTTGGCCACTCTTACCAAAATATGTGTGTGAGGCTATTCTCTCTCAGAGAAGAGAACATAGACTCATGGAAACCTTGCTTTAGTGATAGGTTGGTTGACCCTTTCTGGCAATGTATTTCATGTTTAAGCAGGCCAAAGCACCCATGGCGCAAGCAGATAAAATCCCACTGGATGTTTCACTCCAACAATGGCCCCTTGAACTCATGCCCCCTATTCAATTGGTCCCAGAATATTCCCTTTCTGGTTCCATTCCCTTAAGAAAAATCTTAAAGGTCAACTGCACGCTTGTCGCGGGGGGAGAAGTTTGCGTACCCTAATTAAGTTGTGAGCTATGCTGGCGGTGGCATAGCCACCAGTAGGGCCTCCCATGCCCGAGAGGTCACAACCAAAGGGTCTGACAAAGAGCGTCAACTGGTAGGATGGGCTCTCTAGCCTTTTAGCAACCATCCTAAGAGAAGGAAAACTCTAATTTCAAACCTGGGCAGATGGTGCTCATCTAACCCTGTAAGCAGGGGTGGTCTAAGGTTATTTTATATGGTAAGCGAACATTACTTTGGCACCCCCCTTTGTCTCCGCCCCTTTCCCTATGTCTCCGCCCCCTCTCCCTTTGCCTCCACCCCTGCCTGCCCAATTGCGTCATGTGACGTGTTTACAGGCTTCTGCGCCTGCAGGAGCTTCTGCGATGCCCAGGAGCTCCTGCAGACGCAGAAGGCGAAGCCTGTAAACATGTCAGCACTCCGATACGGCATGCAGGGGGCAGAGGCAAAGGGAGAGGTTAAGCCTCTCCCTTTGCCTCCGCCCCCTGCGTGCTGAATATACGGAGTGCTGACGTGACGTGTTTACAGGCTTCGGCTTCAGCGCCTGCAGGAGCTTCTGGGCATGCGCAGTGGCTGCGGAGCTCAACTTCAGCTCCGGAGCCACTGCCCATGCCCAGAAGCTCCTGCAGGCCCTGAAGCCGAAGCCTGTAAACACGTCAGCACTCCGTATTCAGCACGCAGGGGGTGGAGGCAAAGGGAGAGGTTAAGCCTCTCCCTTTGCCTCCGCCCCCTGCGTGCCGAATATGGACGGAGTGCTGGCGTGACGTGTTTACAGACTTCAGCTTCAGTGCCTGCAGGAGCTTCTGGGCATGCGCAGTGGCTCAACTTCAGCTCTGGAGCCACTGCACATGCCCAGAAGCTCCTGCAGGCGAGGCGCTGAAGCCGACGCAGCAGCAGGGAGGTTTGCTACGGCAGCGCGGCCGGCGTGGTGGCACCCTTCCCAGGAGATGGCGCCCTATGCGGCCACGTACTTTGCGTATACGTCGGACTGCCCCTGCCTGTAAGGTCAACCATCTAGGAAGGAAACTCAAATCAAACCTACGACCTGAGGACCTCGCTGACACCGTCCTAAGCTTGCTAGGCCCGGCAGACAAACCTTTAAAGGGTGAGGCCAGTTCTGTGCACGCTTGTGCTCCACCAGAAAAATAAATTGCACAGGCTCGAAGGATACATCCAACCTACAAACGCGCTTGTAGAAAGCACGGGATGAGTCTTTCCTAAGAATCTTCCTTCGAGAAGTAATGTCAGAGGAAGAGAGTATATCATAGGATTTGAGAATTCATAGATGTGGGTATCCACAACGGGTCCTGGAACCTAATCCCAGTGGATGCCAAGAGCCTATTTGATAAGCATGCAAAAGTTGCTAACTGGTCTACATACTTTGAAGATTGGACTAAACCCTGGAATGGAGTGATTACCCCCTGACATGAAAGTGACAAGTGTCCACTTGTAGCCTTATCCCTATGTATAACGGGAATCCTGGAGATGTTTGCAATATGATTCTTTCTCTTGTTGCCTTTTAATGCTAGACTGCATCCTCTTTTTTGCTAAATCTTCATCTCTGGTACACAGCGTGTCTTCAGTTCTGAACTTGCCTTACACCTGTAGAAATCAAAGTGAGCACCAATTAGTGCCAGATTGGATCTGATTGTAGGAGGCCAAGTTACCTTAGGTTTTCAGGACCAAAGAGAATTGAAAATCCATGTTGAGGGTCCCTTCCTACTATTGCAGCCCTTACTTGAATGTGCGTGTTTGCACCAGGTTTGAAGCTTCTTCAGTCATATGCAAAATAACAGAGAAGAAACAATAACCAACTCCTGAATAATTCATGCTGTTTGTGAGCCACTTTAAAAGACTTCCTCTTAAATCGCAGATTAGCATTTTTCTTGCTTTCCTAATCAAAGGGTGTTTTTTCAACAATTCCCAGAGCTTCTGAGATATATTTCCACTATTTTGACTCTGGATTCAGCTCTCTCTCTCTCTTCTTTCCTTTGTGGTTTCACATGGCCTTCGGAAAGTCTCATAGCTTGTTCAGAAGCTTACAAAGTTCAAGAGCTTTTCGTATAAATGGTGATTTTTTATTTTAAAAATCAGGAAAGCTATTTTCTGGCTTTGTAAAGAGCCTTTTAAAGACTACACAATTGTGTTTTTATAATACAATTTGTCATTCATGGCCACAGTCCATGACACAACTGGGAAATGCATGGGCTTGCATTTTTGGGCTGCAGTCCAATATATTGCAAGAGGGTCATTATGTGTCTCTCCACATGTTATAAAATTGCAGCTATCAGGAATCCTAGGCAGGATAGCCAGTGGAGAGGATAACTGGGAATTTCACAGATTTCTGGAAGACCACATTATTTGCAGTGTATTATGTATGAGGGTTATCCGGAAAGCAATGTTACAAGGCATGTAGCTCTCACGGGGAGTTTTCTTGGGGGAAGTTGGTATCACTGCCGTAGAGTGGGAAGCCAGCAGAAGCGAACGAGCAGGGCCAGTTATCAGTAGCTCATTGACTGGCATTGTAGTGAAGGTTGGAGATGAGCATCCTCATTCTGTTTCCCTACAAATGCAAAGTTCTCACTGTAATATGCTACCTAAATGTTAAGGGCATGAATGCTGCTGCGATTAATCGCGAAATCAATTCAGTTTATGGAGAGGATGTAATGTCAAAACAGCACATGACAAAATGGGTATGGAATATATTGTGAGACCATGAAGAAATTTTGCAGAGCCATCCAAAACAAACGTCGTGGGATGCTGACTGCAGGAATCTTCCTCCTTCATGACAATGCGCATCCGCATACTGCTCATGCAACACAAGAGTTGTTGACTTCATTTGTTTGGCATGTTTTAAGCCACCCCTTTCCCAGCCCCGATCTCGCACCCAGTGACTATAATCTGTTCCCTAAAGGAACAGATGTGGAAAACACTTTTCTGAGGGCAATGAGTTGAAAATCGAAGTGATGAACTGGCTGAAATAGGCAGAGGGAAACTTCTATGACACAGACATCAAAAAATGTATTGCACTGAATGGTGATTATGTGGAAAAATAATGTAATACCTATACTACAATCCATGTAAGTTTTCTTAAAATGTATTCATTTTTTGCATTTTTAAAAAAATCTTGTAACCTTACTTTCTGGATAACCCTTGCACAATAAGATCAAGTCGTGGTAACATAATAAACTTGATTTCTTATGTGATGCATTCAGTTTTTCTGTTGTTGAAAAGTACTGTTGTTGTAGGAGAAGATTTTAGGAAAACTTGCTACTTTCTTCAAAGTGAACTAAGACAGAGCTCGATGTTTGAAGCATGTTGAGATCTCTACATTGAGATTGATGAATTAGCTTCACATAGCTAATTAACTTATCTTTTAATGGTATGAGGAACTGCTTTTTAATCATGTGCATTTTAATCATGTACATTTGACTATTTTAAAAAAACACCTTCATAACATTAAAATTTAGTTAAATTATTGCAAGCTGTTTTGGGGAACAGCAGACTATATATCAAGCGCAGAGCATAGAAAAAGGCTGTTTTGACAATGGCCAGCCTGTGTAATTCTGGAAACAGCAGTCCAAAAAGACTTTTCAAACACTGAGTTTTTGTTCTAAATGAAAATCAAGAGGGTTATACTGAGAGGGTTATATACCAGGTAGACTGCAATCTGCTGTCTTATTTTCTCTCTCCACTGATAATGCCATAACAAATCATTCTCATTCCCATACAAACCATCTACAAGCTCATAAAGCAAAGGACAAGAGGGATCATCTCGCGTCTGCAGGAGTCTACCATATACCATGCAGCTGTGGACAAGTCTACATAGGGACCACCAAATGCAACATTTCCTAGACCCAAATCAAGGAAGATGAAAGACACTGCAGACTACTTCAACCATAGCAGAGCGCCTGATGAACGAACCTGGACACATCATATTATTTTAGGACACAGAAATGCTGGACCACTCTAACAACCACCATGTCAGGCTACATAGAGAAGCCATTGAAATCCACAAGCATGTGGACAATTTCAACAGAAAGGAGGAAACCATGAAAATGAACAAAATCTGGCTACCAGATTTTTTAAAAACCTCTAAAATCGGGACAGTAAATAAAGAACAATATTATGAAAACAGGGGAATTCCAGACACGAAACAATAAGGGCCAGCTAACAACTCCCAACAAAGTGATCCCCCATTCAGGAATTAGTCAGGCCTTGAAGCTGCAAGGCTTTGCAATACTAATCAAGGTGATTAATTGCAACATCCACAATTGCCTCCAACAGACAAAAGTTCTTTCTCCTACCCTGGACCTTCAACAGATATATAAACCCCGCTTGCCTAGTTTTCAACAAACCTCACAAACTCTGAGGATGTCTGCTATAGATGTGGGTGAAACGTCAGGAGAGAATGCTTCTGGAACATGGCCAGACAGCCTGAAAAACCCACAGCAGCCACATTGCCGTTTTATTCTTGGTCAGAGTTTATCAAATTCCAACTTCCATAAATCCAGAAGGCACAATCAGTGGTGAGAGATGCAGGATTGGGAGCAATAGAAAAAGAACCAGTCATCCTATGTTAAGAATTTTGCCAGAGCAGAAGTCCTGAGGAATCCTGGGCAATGATGACCAGGCTGTGATCCTACATTTCGTTTCAATAGAGATGAAATGATCATAAGAATTTTGCCTCCACTGTGAATTTTTTCTGCAATTCTTAGATTTATGAATTTGCAACCTCACTTGGGGACAAGAGTGGATGGAAACATTCAGCTCCTTGAATTCTAATCCCCAGCTGAAAAGTTCTCATTTGTTCAGTCCAATGGCTGGATGTTTAAGTGGACAGGGCTGGGGCAAGGAGACATTATTTCAGACCTTACCAGACCGGACAATCAGCTGAAGTTTAACCATGGAGCCTACTGGCTCCCATCCCATAATGTACAGCTACTTCCAGTGGGCTTTGTGGCTAAACTACAGCTGAACCAGCATATGCCACTGCGATAGCAACATGGGAGGCTTCCCGTATTGCATTGGCAACAATGGGGGGAAGCTGGGTAGCGGACGCTCGCCCCTGTGGAATGGGGTTTCCAGTAAGTTGGGCAAAGTGACGGATTCCCCAAGCCCCTGACAAGCACCACTGTATTTGCTATGATCTGTGGCAATTCTGGTGGCCAATATGATGACATCCTATGTTATCTATATGTGTGTGTGTGTGTAGCTGATCAATGATATCAATAGTTAAGAAATGCAGGAATATATCCCCCAAAAAGGGGATAGACAACATTACTAAGGGAATATAAGCATGACAAATATAGGAAGTTCTAGTGTGAAGAATTTTCAGTGTCTTGCTTTGTAATGCTAGAAATTTGGACAGTTTAATAGTAATATACAGTAAAATAATAACAAAACTTTGTTTATATTCTGCTTTATCTCCCTGGAGGGTGAATTCCAAACATTCTCTTTCGGCATTACTTCGCGAACGAAGATTCTTAGGAAGGACTCATCCCGCGCTTTTTACCAGTGTGTTGATGACTAAAAAGGCCAATCTGAGATAGGCAAGTTTGGTTGCAGAAAGCACAGCAGATGATGGGTGCTGTTGTTTCCAAGTTGCGGTTCTTTCTGCGTTGTCGTTTCTCTTCGAGACCGATTCGGCATGTCTTCTCGAAAGAGGCCGCAGCATTGTGGATAGTGCGTCTCCATGCCTCCCGATGTGAGGCCAGAGTGGACTATTGTTGGTAATCAATCTGGCTGAGCCTGAGATGTTGTTTCAGGGAGTCCTTATATCTCTTTTTGGGGGCGCCTCTCTTGCGCTGACCCATGGCGAGTTCACCATAGAGTAGTATCTTTGGGAGGCGGTGGTCCTCCATCCTACAGACATGCCCTGCCTAGCGCAGCTGTGTTCTCAATAGCTTGGCCTCAATGCTGGTGATCCCTGCTTGCTCAAGGACAGCAACGTTAGTCACATAGTCAGTCCAGTGTATATTTAGGATTGTGCGAAGACAGCGCTGCTGAAAGCGTTCGAGGAGTCGTAGGTGTTGGCGATAGGTGACCCATGTTTCAGACCCATATAGGAGAATAGACTGTACGATAGCTCTGTACACACTGATTTTGGTGCTTTGCCTCAGGTGCTTGTTGCTCCAGACTCTTTTGTGAAGCTTTCCGAATGCACTATATGCCTTTGCTAATCTGTGATCTATCTCTTTATCAATCTTGGCATCTGAAGAGATGATGCTTCCCAGGTAGGTGAACTGCTGAACGGACTGAAGCACAGATGTGCCTATGCTGACGTGGGGATGATGGTGTTCTTCCTGTGGTGCGGGCTGGTAGAAAACTTCCGTTTTCTTCAGGCTGACTTCTAGCCCAAACAACTCTGCAGCTGTTGCAAAGCAGGATGTTAGGGGCTGCAGGGCTGCTTCTGTGTGAGTGACAAGGGCAGCATCGTCAGCAAAAATCAGCTCACAGACTAGATAGTTTAGAGTCTTAGTGTGAGCCCTCAGATGGCTTAAGTTGAGCAAGAGCTACCATCAGTACGATAGCATATATATATGCAGTCTTCTTCGAGATCTGCTGCAGCCCTTTGGAGCATCATGCTGAAGAAGATTGTAAATAGGGTTGGTGCAGGAACACAACCTTGTTTCACTCCATTAGTTATTAGAAAGGGCTCCAAGAAAGCATCGAGAGGAATTCCAAACATAAAAGGCAAATATTCAATGCCCGAATACAACAACAATACATCCATATTAGCAACATTTAAACAACCCAACATATAAACACGAGTAATGACTTAACAACTAAAATTAAATTAAAAACACAGTCTGTTATAACAGACATAAGACAAAACATCAAACATCGAATAGAAACAACAATTTCCCAGTTCCTTGGGGCAGATAAATGGATCATAAATTGTATTTTATTGAAATTTCTTGTCTGGACTTGGCCTCATGTGAGCCGCCCCGACTCCCCATTGGGGAGATGGGGGGGGGGGTTACAAATAAAGTTTATTATTATTATTTATCATGCTCAAGATATTTATTGAGCTGGTGGGGCAAGCTGGGCACGGACACAGATGGTAACTATTAATCAGAGGCATAATGGTAGTATTAGGAAAGGAAGGAATTCTTATTTAGAAGGGCAATGCCTCCCTTTTGTCCTGCTCAACCAGCAAACCTTATTGATGCTGTGTCCCACAAGTGGGCAAGGAAGTTCTGGCAGACCCTTAGAGCCAACTATAGTATCATTTCCAACCTTTTTGCTGGAACAACTGCTCATTCTGTTGTCTGAGCTTGCCAGAAGTCAGCCCAGCTGCTCACATGCTGACATGCTGCTGAAATGACAGCTCTGGATTTCACACGCGGGTGCACCAGAGTCACAGGAGAGTTCCTTTTTTTATATTATTCCCGTTCCGCTATTAGGTTTCAAACTTCCCCACTGAGTGGATATCCTCAAGTCATACTAGCAATGTTTAGTTATGCATTGAACTTACAGAGTGGAACTAATCCAGCAATTCAGCTGCAGGCAGAGAACAAAGGGGAATAAGCCTTGCATCAGGTGGGTGTTTAAGACCTTTACAAAGCAAAGGCACAACAACAGAGCTCATGCTGTACATGTTTCATCTACCTGCCCAACTGCTTTGTGACATGGTAGCAAGGGTGGATTCCTCACATGAAGAACGGTGTACCTGTTCACTGTTCGGCTCCAAAAGTCAAGGATCCAATCCTTGTATCGTAAGGATACAACAAGGTTGTTTGAAAGAGGAGGAGTCAGGCTCCTGTGCATAAAAATTAAGTCTTCTGCATGAAGGTTAATAATGAACATGATATTGAAGTGATAGTTTATATCTGTGGATAAGTGAATTCAACTAGGGGTGCATCTACACCCCTAGAATTAAGGCACTTTCACTGCCATGGTTCATTGCTAGGTCTTTAGCCTTCTTTGCCAAAGACCCAAAGGATGTTGGTGTTGCACCATACTATTAATCCAAAGATTCCATAGCATTAAGCTGTGACAACTGAAGTGATGTTAAACTGCATTACTTTTGCAGCGTACATGTACCCTTGGACTCTCTGAAATCATCTATTTCCCAGGTTGTGGCAAAGTTACTTTTTGGGATTACTGTACCTAGCATCCCCAGCCAACATGAACACTGCTGACATGGAATGAAGTTCAACAGTGAGAAATGCAAGATACTCCACTTAGGCAGAAAAAAATGAAATGCAAAGATACAGAATGGGGGACACCTGGCTTGACAGCAGTACATGTGAAAAAGATCTTGGAGTCCTCGAGAACAAAAAGTTAAACATGAGCCAACAATGTCATTGAGCCCCCGTGCCTGCGATTCAATGGATCACCTCCATTTTGGTGCCATATTTTTCCTAGACTAATCTAAGACTAACTGCTATTTCGCTTTTGCTCTTTGGGCCCTAGTGCCCAGGAATAACCTTTTTGTCATAAAATAATACAGTTTAAAGGGAGACCAGCTGATCGTCAAATCCATGGCTCCTCACTGCATCGACTGGTCCTGCCTTCGTCCCATGAATGTCCAGGACCCGTGACCTGGGGAACTGGCTATGGTCAACCCATAGGACTCCTTGGGAAGCAAACAGGCCACCCTGGACCCTTGGTGAGGCAGGATTTCTGGTTTCCTTCTTCTATGTGGATGGATCCCAACTTCCAGCATTTGCTGCGGCCCCAGTGTGGATCCCCTGGACTATAGAGGAACTAGCTTGAGGACTTTTGAAGTAATCACTGGTGCTTGGACAATCATTTAAACCCATAATCCACTCATCTTTCTTTTCCTGACTCATTGTTTCCCGCTTGCACCGCCTCCTTCGCCCCCATTGGATGAGAGCTCGGAGCGGCGCTGGCTTTCTGATTGGCTGAGGCGCAGCTAAGCCGGCAGCGCCTCCCAGCCAGCTGATGGCCCCAACCAATCAGCGTGAAGCCGGCAAGGGGGCGGAGGGCAAGGAATTTGAACTATGACAGCTGTGTATTTCTATTAAAAATGTGATGTTTTGCCTTGTGCTTTATGTCTGCTTTGGCGAACTATTGCGGCTAGACATCCTTTCCAGCTGGAACGAAATAAACAACTCGGTGGCATTTCTTCAACTTTGTTGAGATTTATTTGGGGATAGGGGAAAACTTTGAATTGGGTGCTTCTTTTCTCGCTAGTGTCTCGGATCCTCTTTGGTGTGTCTGTGGGGCTTTTGCCTCCTTCAGGCAAGCCCCTTCCAAATTCCTGCTCGACATCACTCCCAGTAGACTCAAATCAAGGAAAAGCTTTATGAGAATTACTGCTCCTCTTGGCATCCCCCCAGCAACAGCAAGGGTATCACTCTGGGCAGGTAAACCAGGAAATCCCAACTGGATGGCCCCCCACAAGGGTCTTCCTCCAGGGGCAAACTAAGGATGGGAAACTTGGAAATCCCTGAATAGATTGAGAAACGGAGTGGTCAGATCAAAAGACAACCTGGCAAAATGGCACGAAGTTTTCTGTAACAATGTATTATATGGTCATGCATTATCTTATCATTTGGCTTATACCTTGTGTGTTTATGTTTGCTCTTAGATTCTGCTATTATGCATTGCACCACCAATACTGTACATATGTTGATTCCTAAACGCCCTGAGGAAGCTTGACAATCTAAAAGAATCCCATACCTTGTGTGACTGTGGAGCAGAACAGACAACTCCGCATCTGTATGCTTGTCCACTATGCCCAGCCTCATGTACAGAGGAGGAATTGTTGGAGGCTACAGACAATGCCATTGCTATTGCCCATTTTTGGTCAAAAGATATTTAGCCAACTGCACTCCTTCTATTTTTGTCAGTCTTATTCTAATTTATGCAATGCATTTGATATAGAAAAAAATAAATGTTTCTTCCGGCAGTTTTAACCCCAGCCTTGGCTTCATCAAGCCCCGCACGTTACATGATGTGTTCTGCATGCAAGTTGAATAGATTGGGTGAGAGGATACAACCCTGCTGTATGCCTTTCCCAATCTTATTAGAGAACGTAGTGGGGAGAAAAGGCTAGGGTGCATCTACAGCAGGCATTGACAAGCTTGGGCCCTCCAGGTGTTTTGGACTTCAACTCCCACAATTCCTAACAGCCTCAGGCCCTTTCCTTTTCCCTGTCAGCTGCAAGTGGCTGAGGGGGAAAAGGAAAGGGCCTGAGGCTGTTAAAATTGTGGGAGTTGAAGTCCAAAACACTTGGAGGGCCCAAGCTTGTCAATGCCTGCTGTAGACTTAAGGCATTTTGATACCACTTTGCCTTCTCTGCTGGGGCCTCACCAAAATTACAACTCTCAGGACTCCTTAGCATGGTGTCAAATTTACATTCATTCAACATTTTTTCTCTCCCCCCCCCCCCCCTGAACTCTAGTTGTGGACTTCAGCTCCCAGAATCCCTGTTCATAGAGCCAAGCAGCAGAGGTTTCTGGGAGAAGAAATCCAAAACACCCTTGTCCTCCCTGAGCAACCTCCTAGCATCACTCTTGGCCCCGTCCCTGCCCCTTCCAGCCATAGGAAACCCTTCCCAGAGAGGTGCCCAAAAGAGGTGGTGTGGAACCCAGAAGGGCTTGGAAGACTACAAAGAAGGAGCTGAGACAGAGGGCAGGAGCATGGAGGATGTATCTCTCCCACCCTGGAGCATCTGGTCAGCTATTATTATTAACTAGCCGTCCCCTGCCAGGCGTTGCTGTGGCCCAGTCTGGTGATCTGGAAAATAAAGTAATGAGAAAGTGTTGGTTTCTAATATATGTAATTTCTTTTTGCTTGTGGATAAACAGTATTTCTTGTTGTTGATGTGGAGATTGTCCGGTTTGCCTACTCTGGAACATGCAACATAGAATTGTCCTACATTAGATGTCCTTTTCAAATCTATGATACTGTATCTGTGTGTGTGTGTGTGTGTGTGTGTGTGTGAATCATATCTATCTATCACTGTAATGTATGACTCAGTCCTGTGGAATCATGGGTATTGTAGTTTTATAAGGTCTTTATTCTTTTCTGCTAGAATTCCATAGTATTGAGCCATAACAATGAATGTCATGTTGGACCGCATTAATTCAACCATAGACCCCGAGTCAACTTGGATTTATGATGATCCTGTGAATGAGAGACCTCCAAGTCACCCTGTTTGCTGCATATGTTCAGCTTTTATATAGTTTTCTATTCCTGCTTTCTCCCTTGCTTACCAATGCGCATGAGCACATATGAGCATTGATGAACATACGCGCTGTAATGCGATTGCACCATTACAAGATTGCCTATTTTGAGTCAGGATTGAGTCCATGAACCTGTCTCTATGTGCACATGGTTGCCTTGGATTTCCTTTTCTGTGTTCTTAAAGCAACAGTGCAATTTTGTCATCTCTCTCTCGGCATTACTTCGCGAACGAAGATTCAGGAAGGACTCAAGTGATTTAATCAATGTATATCAATAAGAAGAGGCAGATCTTTTACACAGCTGCAGGTGGCACTATACAACGACTAAAAAACTTTGGCTTGTGGATTAGGAGTTAACACATCTCTTATCCTACCAAGTTGCAGGCCAACTGCTTTCAGGTTTTACATGTATGTTGTTGGCTTTGTTGTTTTAAAAAGCACATCAGCTAAGACCAGAAGTTCATGTATCTTGTGCTGATGCTTAGTTTTTCAGCTGATTTGAACCAGTTCCAATAATAGATGAATATAAGAGGTACGCTGAAACATTTGGAGGTACATGGTTTTTATCTGTACACCTCAAGTACATAAAAAGGAGAGGAACAATGGCTTAGCACAGAAAATAGAATAAAGTGGTGTCAGACTGCTATAATTTTCGATGTGTCTGGCCTGTAGGTTCAGCAATCCAGATAACTCCTTTGAAGTTCAGATAATAACCTTGGGGTGAATTTAACCAGTCACCAGAGCTCTCATGGTTATTGTGAGGAAGTCATTTACATTTTTAAATTGTATACAACTTTTAGAGAAACTGCAGCTACAGCATTCCTCTCCCTTCCCAGTTCTCATTTGGGAAAGAAATAGGCAATTGTTGCTCTGTATGCCTTAAATGCCTGAGAAACAGAGTGAGTTCAGCCACAAGCATAAGCCAAGGAGAGTTTCTGAGGGTTAAATCCCTCTCATATCTTCTTTTGCGGCTGATCAAGTCAGAAATCCATGCTTTATTCCTTCCTTCCAAGTTAAACAAACTCTGGATTTTATTTTTAGCACTAAACCGTAAAGGTTTCCTTAGACATTAAATCTAGTCGAGTCTGACTCTGGGGGGTGGTGCTCATCTCCTTTTATAAGCCAAAGAAGCAGCATTGTTTATAGACCCCTCCAAGGACATGTGGCCAGAATGACTGCATGAAGCACAGTTACCTTCCCACCATAGCTACTCACATTTGTATGTTTTTGAACTGCTAGGTTGGCAGAAGGTGGGGCTAACAGCAGGAGCTCACCCCACTCCTCGGATTTGAACTGCCAACCTTTCAGTCAGCAAGTTCAGCAGCTCAGCGGTTTAACCCAATGCGCCATCGGGGCTCCATAGATTGACTCCTTTCTTTAAAATAGAAGTACCAAAACATGAAACCAAGGTACATTGCCAATGTGCAGAACAGAAATGGGGTCCTTGTGAATAATACCTTTTTATTTTGCAGCCTCCACAGTATCTCCTTGAAGGGCATAGACACTACGTTAATGCAAAGCCTGGTCAATATAAATCCTACGAGACAGCCAATAATAATATAAAATGTCTTATTTCACAATAGTATTTCAATCACTTCTCAGGCATTGCATGCTTGATGCCCTACTGATCCAAATTCAAACCCCGCGAGAAAGCTAAGAGTGAGCCTGGCATGCACTTGGCCTGCGGCAGTAGACAAAAATGAAATGTGGGTAATACAGTAATTTAATTGCTTTGGCTTTCCAGCTCAAGAGAACGGTATTTAAACCTCAGCCGAATCCCTTGTTTTCTTCCCCCAATGGATTCCAACTGCAAAACCTCCACAAATCATTTGTTGGTTGGGCGGCTACAGAGCTTGCATTTTTATATAATGTCAGTTTGCATTGTTTATGGAGCAACTCACCTTCTGGCTTTCGGCTCCAAGTCCAAGCTATGCCAGCACATGCCCCAATCATGTTTCCTTAACATTGAAAAGCTATTACTGTATATACTCATGAATAAGTTTGAGTCAAAAATCAATCCAAAAAAACCTGGGTCTTCTTATTCATGGATCAGTGTAAGAACTTAGAGCAATGTAAGCAGTGTGGTGAAAGGCAAGAATTTAGTCCATCTTGGAATAATCTAAAAGAAGCACCGATCTCCTCCATTCTCTCCAAAAGTTGGCCACTGTGTTAATTTTATTTGGGAC
The DNA here is from genome assembly GCA_030556195.1 of Anolis apletophallus. Lineage (NCBI taxonomy): Eukaryota > Metazoa > Chordata > Lepidosauria > Squamata > Anolidae > Anolis > Anolis apletophallus. Next base: position 14,801,468 of record JARBWK010000001.1, read on the forward strand.
GAACTAGTAAGATTCTGGCTTGAATCTATATCAGAGAACATCCGATGCACTGCCATAAAGTGAAGAAAAGTCTTCCTATAAGAAGTAAAGGTAAAGGTTTGACATTAAATCTAGTTGGGTCCAACTCTGGGGGGTGATGCTCATCTCCATTTTTAAGCCAAAGAGCGGCATTATCCATAGATGTCTCCTAGGTCATGTGGCCGGCATGACTGCATGGAGCAGCGTTACCTTTCCACAGAAGCAGTACCTATTGATCTACTCATATTTGCATTTTTTCAAACTGCTAGGTTGGCAGAAGCTGGGGCTAACGGCGGGAGCTCATCCTGCTCTGCAGATTCAAAACACCGACATTTCAGTCACCAAGTTCAGTGGCTAAGAAGTTTAACCCACTGCGCCATCAGAAGCTCCTAGGTCTTCCTATAAAGACAACTTATACTCGGAGGAAGGAGGTGTACAAACACCAACAATTTGAGGTAGGCAGATGAACCATGTTACTTGTAGATAAGGAACAATGTACAAAAACCAGGGTTACAGATTATATATACAGATTAATCTTGAATATAGATAGACAGATAGAATAATGGCCACCAATATTTATATACCTTTAAAATAGGGTATTAAGAAACTGAAACAGCCAAAAAGTTTCTATGCCATGGCTTAGTCATAAATCAAAATGATGACTGTAGTCAAGAACTCAGGAGACCATGACATGGAAGGAGAGTTGTGAAGGAACTATATAAGAACCTCACATATAAAGATATATCACTAAATACAAAAGTATTTATTTACTTAATCATTCAAATTTATCCATCGCCACTCCCATTCGGCTTGGGGCAACTCACAAACAATAAAAACAACAATAACAACAACATTTAAAACTACATTAAAATCATTAGGATTAAAACAGCATCCATAAAATACAGATAGCATCAGAGAGGACAATGTAATGTCAGAGAGACTGACAGTTTTTAGGAGCCAAACGCCTGTTGGAACAATGATGCCTTGCATGCCTTCCGAAAAGCCAGCAAACTTGAAAGAGCACGGACTTCAGAGGGCAACGCGTTCCACAGGGTAGGAGCTATGATAGAAAAAGCCCTACTCCGTGTTGTAGTGAAATGGTAACTCTTAGGACTTGGGACCACCAGGAGGTTTTCTGTCTCCGAACGCAGGGGTCTAGTGGGACAGTATGGGATGAGGCGGTCCCTTAGGTACACTGGCCCCAGACTATTCAAGGCCTTAAAGGTCAATACCAGCACTTTGAAGGTAATCCAGCATTCCACTGGGAGGCAGTGCAGTTCGCTCAAGATAGGAGTGATGTAGCAGCTCATTGGAACACCTGCCAGCAGCCGAGCTGCCGCGTTCTGCACCAGCTTAAGTTTCTGGATCATCAACAGAGGCAGGCCAATGTAAAGAGCGTTACAGTAGTCTAACCTTGAGATGACCGTAGCTTGGACCGCTGTGGCCAGGTCATGGCAGGACAAATAAAGGGGGCCAGCTTCCTCGCCTGGCGTAGATGAAAAAATGCTGCTCTACTGACGGTGGAGACATGTGTCTCCATCAACAGTTGAGAGTCAAGTGTGACACCAAGACTTTTTACTGATGAGGACGGACATAGCGTCACGCCATCCAGGGTTGGAAGCTGGATCCCCCTACCGCCCGGACGACCAAGCCACAGGATTTGCCGGATTCACCTTCAACCTACTGGCTCGCAGCCATCCAGTAACGGCTTCAAGGCAGCGATGGAAATTATCGGGTACGGATTCGGGCCGGCCCTCCATTCCCAGAATGAGCTGGGTGTCATCAGCATATTGGTGACATTCTAGCCCAAAGCTATGTACCCTATCACACTACAGTTATAGAACTGTTATTCTACTTTAACGGCTATGAAATCTAATGATTTGCCATTTAGATCAGGTCATTTAGAATTAACACCCAGAAAATTCTTGGGTGTCTTTAAACTACACACCCCAGAATTCCACACAATGGTAGTTGGAGTGGATTAATAGGGCCATAACAATGTTGTGTGATAGGGCCTAAAATCAGAATCATCCATGCTATAGTAATTCCAATCTCAGTCTAAGAGTTATGAAAGCTGGATGGGTAGACAAATAATCTGAAATATGGTGCTGCAGAAGAGTACTGCGGATACCAAGGACTGCCAAAATACCGTATTTTTCGCACCATAAGACGCAGTTTTTTTCCTCCCAAAGTGGGATGAAAAATCAGCTGCGTCTTATGGAGCCAAGACGCAGGCCGGGGGGGAGGCGCTGGAGCAGAGGGGAGGCGGCGATATACTTACCCTGTCGCTGCCTCTCCTCTTCTGTGGTCCGTTGCGGCGGCGGAGAGGACGCTGGTTCGCTCGCCCTCTGCCTCCTTTTCCTTCCCCACACCTTGCTTCCCTCGAGGAAAGGGCGGAGGGAAGGAAAAGGAGGCGGAGGCGGAGGCGGAGCGAACCGCGTCGCGTCACAGCTGACGCGACGCGGTTCGCTCTCCCTCTGCCTCCTTTTCCTTTCCCCCGCCCTCAAGGAAAGGGCGGAGGGAAGGAAAGGAGGCGGAGGCGGAGCGAACCGCGTCGCTCACAGCTGACGCGGCGCGGTTCGCTCTCCCTCTGCCTCCTTTTCCTTCCCCCCCGCCCTCAAGGAAAGGGCGGAGGAAGGAAAAGGAGGCGGAGGCGGATGAACCGCGTCGCGTCACAGCTGACGCGACGCGGTTCGCTCTCCCTCTGCCTCCTTTTCCTTCCCCCCGCCCTCAAGGAAAGGGCGGAGGGAAGGAAAAGGAGGCGGAGCGAACCGCGTCGCGTCACAGCTGACGCGACGTGGTTCGCTCTCCCTCTGCCTCCTTTTCCTTCCCCCGCCCTCAAGGAAAGGGCGGAGGGAAGGAAAAGGAGGCAGAGAGCAGGCCGCGTCGCGTCACAGCAACCGGCCGCGTCCGTCACAGCTTTTCCTTCCCCCCCCCCTCGCGGAGGAGGAAAAGGAGGTTCACTCCGCGTCCGTCACAGCTGCCTGCCTCCGCCCTTTCCTTCCCCCACCTTTTCTTCCCTCAAGGAAAGGGTGGGGGAAGGAAAGGAGGCAGAGGGCGAGCGAACCAGCGAGCCCTCTGAGAAGCACCTGCTGATAAGACTTACCTAGATTTTAGAGGGGGAGCGAAAATATTTTTTTTCCTATTTTCCTCCTCTAAAATCTAGGTGCGTCTTATCAGCAGGTGCGTCTTATGGAGCGAAAAATACGGTAATCAATAAATTGATCTTAGAGCAAATCAAGCCTGAATTCTCCATAGAAGCCAGACTGACTGAGTTGAAACTGTCATACATTAGTCATATCATGAGAAGGCATGGATCATTAGAGTAATGTGTGGTAGAAGGCAGTGGGAAAAGAGGAAGACCACATTCTCTGTGGATGGCTTCAATCAAGAATGGAATGACCCTGAGTCTGCAGGACTTGGGATCTGATGATGACAGGGAATCTAAGGGATTGATTTTTCATTCATAGGGTTGATATGAGTTGAGAGCAACTTGGTGGTTTATTATTGAACTGCCATACTATTCAGAACACACCCAATCTCATCTGACTTCAGAAGCTAAGGGGGATTGGCCCTGGTTGTTATATGGATGGGAGACAACGGGTAACATCAGGAATTTCCAGAGAGGAAAAGAATTCTGTCTGAAACCCTGGATTGCTGCAGCTACTAGTCTGTGTTGACAGTGCAGAGCTAGACTAAGCAAGGGTTTGCCTCATTAAAATATAACTTCTTATGTTACTATGTCAGATATTTTGACTCAGCTCAGGATGTGTTGACAGGGTGTGTTGATTTGTTTTTATCACCTTGCTAGGCCTGCAACAACAAACAAAATCCATTTCAATGAAATGAATGGCATATCTTCAGAGGCATATGTCTGGCCTATATTGAAACAATAATGATAAAGGCAGCTGCACCTTGAGACTACTGAAGAGAGGGCATTCCCTGTGTGCAGAGGTATTGAGTCACTAGAGAAACAGTAATGAGGATGGACTGACTTAGTTGAAAGACTGGGAAAGGATGGATATTATAGGAGGGTCCTCTGAAAATGTTCATGGATTGGGAAGGAAGGCCTGTTCTAAAGTACAGCAGGCTTTAGTAAACAGATGAAAGAATAAAAATCTCAGTTGCATTATCTGGCTTGAAGTGTAATTATGTTTTTATTGGGATGTTTAAAATCATAGAATCATTGAGTTGGAAGAGACCTCGTGGGCCATCCTGTCCAACTCCTTGCCAAGAAGCAGGAAAATTGCATTCAAAGCACCCCCGACAGATGGCCATCCAGCCTCTGTTTAAAAGCTTCTAAAGTAGGAGCCTCCACCACACTCCGGGGCAGAGAGTTCCACTGCTGAACAGCTCACACAGTCAGGAAGTTCTTCCTCGTGTTCAGGTGGAATCTCCTTTCCTGAAGTTTGAAGCCTTAGTTCCGCGCCTCCAGGGCAGCAGAAAACAAGCTTTCTCCCTCCTCCCTATGACTTCCCCTCACATATTTACACATGGCCATCATGTCTCCTTTCAGCCATGTCTTCTGAAGTCTAAACATGCCCAGCGCTTTAAGCTGCTCTTCATAGGGCTTGTTCCCCAGACCCTTGATCGTTTTAGTCACCCTCCTCATTCCAGCTTGTCAACGTCTCCCTTCAATTGTGGTGCTCAGAACTGGACACAGTATTCCAAGGGTGGTCTGACCAAGGCAGAATAGAGGGGTAGCATTATTTCCCTGGATCTAGATACTATACATCAGGGCTGTCCAACTTCAAGGGCTGGAAATCCAGTCACTGATCACCTGGGGAGCCGAAGGGTCTGCCTCCGCCCCGGCTCCACCCCTCCCCCAGCTCCACCCCTGCCCCTCCCGGCTCTGCCCCCTTCCCGGCTCCAATTTACTTACAATTGACCTTGAGTTGTGGAGTTGTAGTTCACCTCCATCCAGAGAGCACTGTGGATCTGGACCAAACTTGGCATGAATACTCAATATACCCAAATGGGAACACTGGTGGATTTGGGGGAATGTTTCCTAATACCTTTGAGTTATTTGAGTCCACACTCAAATTGGGACACACAAAAAAAAAACCAAACACCTCAATGCCTCGCAGGGCTTGATGGGGCCTCCTTTCCCAGAGGCGGGTGGAGGAGGCCCAAAGAGCTCCCTCCCTCCCCTCCTGAAGGAAAAACAAGCCGCGGGGGCAGGCGCAAAGGAAGCCACCTTGTGCCTTGCACGTGGGGGAAGGCAGCACAACAAGAGGGAGGGGTGCGGAGGAGGGGAAGGAAGCGTCGCCAAGGAAACCGCCGCTGAGGGACCCCTCCCCCACACTCACCCACCGTCCCACTTTCACTCGAGCCAGGCCCTTACCCATACTGCGGGAGCCCCGCCACAGGGCCGAAGCGCCAACGCCAACGCCGTCCCCGAAGAGCCCCGCTGGAGCCGAGGCCAAGCTCAGGCCGGGCGCGGCGGCTCTCCCATCCGCGGGGCGGGAAGCAAGGGCCCTCCACAGGAAGAGGACGAAGCCAGGAGGGGCTTTCCCTGCCTCACTCCCCTCCTCCCTCTCTCTGAGGGAATGGGGCTGGCCTGGAAGCAGCCACGAGGGAGAAGGAGGCACACGGCCAGGCCAGCCGCAAATCCCACGGGACCCGAGATTTCGGCAGCTATCGCGAGACTACGCAGCCACAGACGGGATTTCGACCTCCCTCAAAATCCCGTCTGTGGCTGGCGTAGTCTCGCGATGCTTGCCTAAACCCAGAAGTAAGTATTTTTATTTTTTAATTTTTAATTTTTAATTTGTATTTTATTAAAACAAGTTAGGGGGCCGCAGGGAAGGGGCTCGGGGGCCGTGTACGGTCCCAGGGCCGCCTGTTGGACAGCCCTGCTGTCAGGATCATGAAATCTGAGCTGGTGTTGCTCTGATTTCCTGACCTGCCTGCATTTGTTCTGGTCTCTTGACTCTGCTCATGAGATAAGATATCTCCAGGTGTTGGCCTTGGGAGGCTTGGGCCACACCACACCAACATGAGAAGCACCGACATGAACATTGCTGACTCAGGAAGGATATGAGGAAATATCCACTGGACATTGGGAAACTGGGTCAAAGGGGATATGATGCAACCTCTGCTGGGCATTGCATGTCAGGGGGGTTGGGCCTTTGGGATGATGGACAGGTGATGGGGGTGTGTTTGGTATATAAGCTGTGTTTGTTCCTGTGATGCCAATTCTGGCATCAAAGGTGTTATACCTTCAATAAACTTCGTGAGGTCGAGTTGCTGTCCATGCATGGTCTTTACAAGTGTTGGAGTGTTTCCACTACAGAATGCCAGAATTCCTATACTGCCTATCGTAGATGATTCTGCTGAGGGCTTGTGTAGCCATCCGCAATGTTGAAACCCTTCACAGGAGTGGAGTGGGTGAGTCCTGAGCAGTTCAGGGACGCGGATGAAGACGGTGCCGTGACGGGTGGATGGAGCATGTCTGCCTACGAGCCCTGCGGACCGTATGGGAAGGAGAGGACGAAAGTTGGCCTGTCCCAGCCTTCCTGGAAGGAGAGTGGCGAGAGAAGAGCCCAGGAAGTGCCCAGAGAAGCGGTTGGAAGTGCCTCCGCTCAGGTGGGCTATCGAGGGGCTGGAGTGGGACCCAGAGAAGCGGTTTGGAGTACCTCCGCTCAGGTGGGATCCCGAGAGTCCAGAGAAGCGGTATGGAGTGGCATGCCAGCTCAGGTGGACGAGCCCAGAGAAGTAGGAAGACAGAGGATGTTTTCTACTCAGGTGGGCTCCAGTGGAGTTAAATCCAGAGAAATGGGAGTGCAGGGTGCTCGTGCTCCCATTCAGGTGGATTTCCGGGGAGCCAGAGGGACCAGAGAAACAACGTGGAAGAGAAGCACGTTCGTTCAGGTGGACCCGGTGCTGGCTCAAGGTGGACCAGGCAGCAGCAAGGAAGGTGCTGTGCAATCCTCCGTTTGGAACAGGGAGGAGTTGGACCAGGAGGTGCAGAGAAGCTTTTGCGAGCTGCAAAAGTTGAAGAAGGCCCTGTATTATGGAAAGGTAGATGTGGGCACACTTCGGAGAAAAATGGATGCTTTGGAGGAGAGAGTCCGAAGAATGCAGGGAATGATGGTATGTCTCCCAGCCGAGGAGGAAGGCCGTTATGATGATGCTCCGGAGGCCGAGAGTGTGCTGGTGAGAGAAGAAGACACCTTTGCCCTGGAGAAAGAGGCCCAGTCAGTTGCCTTGGAGACCGAGCTTCTTGAGAGAGGTACGGCAGAGGAATACAGTGTGGAGAAAGTTTTGCAATTTCCAAAAGTGGAAGGAGAGCAAGCTGCTGAGGAGATAATGCGGCAGCAAGATAAGCCTGGAATGCTTCTCTTCCTGGAAAGTGAAAATGCCAGTGAGGGGGAAGGGAGGCAGGAGGTTTCTCAGCTTATAGAAGAAGAGGTGTCTGGATTGGCTCTCAGTGTTTTGATGACCTCCGAGGAGAGCAACTTAAGCAACCAGATGTTCCCTTTGGCCGTTGCTTTCGTGTGGGTCGGAATCCTTTATGGCTGGCTTCCCAAGAGTGATGAGAGGAAAGGTGGAGTTGTGGAGTTGCTAAATGGAGAAGATGTGAGTGGGGATTCCCATCCAGTAAGAGAGGCCCCTGAGGTGCGTCCAGTAATGGAGAAAGCTGCAGGAAGGGCCTTGCCGTTGGAGGCTTTTCCTCTTGAAAGAGAGAGAGAGTCGGCCATGGTGCAGCGGAGCGGAGATTTCCAGTGCAAGTCAGCTGTGGACGAAGAGAACGAGCAGTTGGCGAGATCCATGATGGCTGATCCTATCTTGAACAAAGATTTCCAGTGCAGTGAGGTCCTGAGTTCGAGAAGGAATGCTGAATCAGAGTCCTTGGAGGTGGTGCTGGCTGATCCTGTTCTGAATAAAACCCCAGGGTTATTTGGTCACTCGGGGGGAGGATGGAATAAGGGGATGTTTGGAAACGTTACTCCGAAGAAGATTTTGGTGCCTGAACTATGGGTGCAAACCCCTGCTGAATTAAGGGGCGAATTTTGCAACGTACTGAACTTGAGGCTTCCTAAAGTTGAACTGCATTCCAGCATTTTGATAACGGCTGAGTTGACTCTGGGGGGTGGCATGGTGAAAGAAATGTATATGCTTTGCCTAATTGTGTTTTCTTGGAGAAAGAAAGTGTTCTGGAAGTCAGATGTGACATGAACGAAACCCTATGCTTAGAGGAGGCAGGAATTTATGGTGCAGAACTGGGATTGTATGATGTTGGGATTTTGTAATAATATTGTAGAGTTATGTGCCTATTGAAATTGCAATGTATGCTTTTGGCTTCACATATGTCATATTATTTGCAGATTTAAATATGTAGCTGTTTAATCCATGTTTGTAGAATGTATTTACATGCTTAGGCAGTTAATAATTGGAGAAAGTGTAATGGGGGTTTGTGAAGTTCATATATTGCATTGTGTTACAACCCTGTCTTTAGGTTTCTTTTAATGTATTAGTTGGGAATGTATATTGCGTTGTATAAGTTGCATTTATTGTTAGAATTCCCTTGTTTAGTTTAGGATGATAGTGTTCATATAAGTTTAAGAGCAGATGCATGACACGTGGAGTGATGGTTTGTTGGATAGTGGGGGGAGGATAGGCTTCCAAGCCAGTTTGGAAGAGGTGATGTTTTATCCTGTTGAGTTTGCCAGGAGAGAGTTGGTTTGGGATATGTAGGTTAAGATTTGGTGTGTGCAGGTATTTAAAGCGCAAATGGCCATACCTGCGTTCCAGTGTTGAAGTGCTCCGTGTGGAGGATAGATTTTAGGGTCAGTTTAGAAGTTATGGTGTTGTTAGTACCTTGTGGTTATAGTGGTGGCGTATGATAGATTATATAGCGGTTGATGGCTGTATGGAGAGTTGTAGTTTGATTAATGCCTCCTGCCATCGCAGTAGAGGGAGTTGTAGTTTTCCTAGATGCTTTTCCCCAAGTGAGGGGGGTGTAGTGGTTTGTTCAGAGGAATAGAGTACTAGGATGGCGTGTTGGAATTGAAATGGACGTGTGGATGTATGTGATGGCTAGGTAGCTTAGATAGCTGTGTTTTGTTGCATGAGAGATTGGTATGTGCCTTTTGCCAAGGTGGCAAGGGTATTGGATTTTTTGGTATGGTTAGCTTGACACAGTTAAGTTAGTCCTGTGCAGCTTGTGGATGAGGTCGGAGTTGTGTGGAGATTTAGATTGAGTTATGGGTTGAATAGGCACGGATGTGTTTCGGCTGTTTGGGGAATTGTAGTTTTGTGCTTGGTACCTCCTGCTTTTGCAGTGGAAGGTTTTGGGAGTTATGAGGCTTGGAATCTTGATTGTGTGATTTTAGGTTTTCCTGGGAAGATTCGCAGTTGATTTATTCCTGTGCAATGAGTTGTCAGTTGAGATGTGTTTTGGCTATTTAGGGAATTGTAGTTTCGTACTTGGTACCTCCTGCTTTTGCAGTGGAAGGTTTTGGGAGTTATGAAGCTTGGATTTTTGACTGTGTAATTTTGGGTTTTCTTGGAAAGAAGCGCAGTTGATTTAGTCCTGTGTGATGAGTTGTCAGTTTGGTTAGCTAAGAGAGTTTGATGGGTTTTGTAGTGGTTGCTGGTTATGTTGGGAAGCGTAGTTTTGTGGGTGTGCCTCCTGCTATTGCAGTGGAGGGATGAGGTTGTTTAGAGGTTTTGATAGTGGCAAGAGAGAAGTGTAGAGGAAGGTTGATTTAGGTATTGTTATTGGAGTTCCTTTGTGAGAGTTATGGAGTCTTGGGAATTAGATTGTGGTAGAAGGTAGTGAAATTCACTTTGGCTTGTGAGAAAGTGTTTGGTGATCGGTAGTGGAAGGCTACATGAGTGTGCATTGTGAGGTTAAGGTGCACAAGGCCCACATGTTTGGGAAGCTGAGTGTGGGAGCCGAGTGTGTCCTGGTTGATGGTGATTGCGGGATATATAGTTTAGCCCAAAGGGTGTTCAAATGGAGGGTTGGAGTTTTGGACCATGCAGTTGTAGAATGATGGGCATGGTAGTAGAAGGGTAGCGTGTGAAGAGTGCTTAGAAATGACTAAGGGTAGAAATTGGCCTTGAACAAGCTAAGCGTTTGTGATAAGAGGAATGTCTGATTATCTGAGTGTGTAGGAGTTCAGAGTGGTGTGTGGAGAGTAGCTTTGTCCCAGTGTGTGTTCAACTGGAGTAAGGCTGAGGTGGGCTCACTTCGCCTTGTGAGTTATAGAGCTGGTTGTGACTTTGGTGGGTGCTGGGATAGAATTTAGATGATAACAGTAGGATAGCGTTTTGAGTCCTCTTTTCCCACAGGGGGGAGGGGGAGAGGCATTTTGTCAGGATCATGAAATCTGAGCTGGTGTTGCTCTGATTTCCTGACCTGCCTGCATTTGTTCTGGTCTCTTGACTCTGCTCATGAGATAAGATATCTCCAGGTGTTGGCCTTGGGAGGCTTGGGCCACACCACACCAACATGAGAAGCACCGACATGAACATTGCTGACTCAGGAAGGATATGAGGAAATATCCACTGGACATTGGGAAACTGGGTCAAAGGGGATATGATGCAACCTCTGCTGGGCATTGCATGTCAGGGGGGTTGGGCCTTTGGGATGATGGACAGGTGATGGGGGTGTGTTTTGTATATAAGCTGTGTTTGTTCCCTGTGATGCCAATTCTGGCATCAAAGGTGTTATACCTTCAATAAACTTCGTGAGGTCGAGTTGCTGTCCATGCATGGTCTTTACAAGTGTTGGAGTGTTTCCACTACACCTGCTATACATCTATTCATGCAGCCCAAAATTCCATTGGTGTTTTTTGCCGCCATATGACATCATTGGCTCATGTTTAACTTGTTCTTCAGGAGGACTCCAAGATCTTTTTTTTTACATGTACTGCTGTCGAGCCAGCCCCCCTTCTGTAACTTTGCATTTCATTTTTTCTGCCTAAGTGGATTATCGTGCATTTGTCACTGTTGAACAAATCAGTAGTCAAATGGAACCTGTATTAACATCTAAGACACAGTTAATTTTATGTCACAACTTACCAACTGAGTTATGTGATAATTGATTCATCTTTTAACAGTTTACCTAGAAACTCACTTTGAACCCAAATGTCCCCTTATTTACTCTACTGTCTGATACAAGTGCCTTCCAGGGAAGTTCATATCCAAATGGATGTTCAAATTTGTGTTGTCCAAATTCATGGCACAACATATTGACCACTAACGAAGTGAGTATAGAATTGCTGACTCACTTCAATTTTATTCTCCCAGCCTTGCTTTAAAATATTTGGCATTTCAGGCTCATGTGGTTAAATGTGTGTGGTTGATAAACGGTGGGAAACTTCAAAAGGTGTGTAGCAACGATCTTGTCTTTATAACCAAGGGAAGGGACTAAAATGGTGCTGGGAAAAAATGGGGAAAACCATTCAGTTAGAGCAGAATGATGTTTCCATAGCCTTCCAGATGTTTCCTGACTGCATCTCTCGCCATTACTTTGCGAGGATTCTTAGGAAGGACTCATCCCACGCTTTATACAAGCGCGTTGATGACTAAAAAGGCCAATCTGAGATAGGCAAGTTCGGTTGCAGAAATCACAGCAGAAAGTCTCATTGAGTGATGTTGTTTCCAAGTTGCGTTTTTTCTGTGTTGTCGTTTCTCTTCGAGACCCATTCGGCGTGTCTTCTCGAAAGAGGCCGCAGCATTGTGGATAGTGCATCTCCATGCCTCCCGATGTGAGGCCAGGGTGGACCATTGTTGGTGATCAATCTGGCCGAGCCTGAGATGTTGTTTCAGGGAGTCCTTATATCTCTTTTTGGGGGCGCCTCTCTTGCGCTGACCCGTGGTGAGTTCACCATAGGGTAGTTTTGATTGTCACTGTCCTTTTTATAGAGGTGCTGTAAGTGTCTTCCAAAGAATTGATTTTGGCCCCACAATGCAAAAATGAAAGGCTCTTGTCAGGTGATATCAATCCTTTGCTACACTAACAACAGAGCACATCAAAAAGGCAGAAATGAACATTCCTTGATTCAGCATATGATTTCCCAGCACCAAAGTGGCACTTTAAAAATTCATCAGTGCACTCTGGAGATTTGTCTTGAAAGGAAGTTGGAGGAGTGTGAACATTGCCCATACCCAGACTTGTCAGATCTGCCTTGCTGGGTCATTGGCTGTGAGCTCACATGTCAGACCTTGAAATCTGCCTCTTTCTTCTTAATATCAGTGGACACTTTTTGTAAGCCTCTGACCTCTCCAGCAGGCTGTGAAGCTCAGAGCTCACTACAGTCATCGCAAAGGTTGAGCAGTTCCATCATTAACCCATCATTTATTGTCTGTGCCTAGCCTCAAGGACTCCTTTGCCCATGAGATCCTTTCAGCCTTTCCCTCTGAACTTTGCAAAAATGTCTCTTTTTAAGTCTCTCTTGACTCCCTATGTTGGTAAATATTTAAAGATGTTGCCAGATTATGATGTTATGCAATTATTTCCCCTTGATGCTGTGACTGGTTTCATTTTGAGTGGCTGGAAGTCATATATGTGTAGCATATGTGTGCTTTCAAGTCATTTCTACCTTATGGCAACCTTATCACGGGGCTTCCTTGGCAAGATTTGTTTAGAAGGGGTTTGCCTTTGCCTTGCCTTGAGGCCGAGACAGTGTAACTTGCCTATATGTTGTCAAACCATAGCACCCCTGCCAAAGAGTTATAGATCATCAAGAGACTCCGTGCAAGATAAATTATTTTTCCTTTATTTTCAAAACCATTCTGTGGCTCCTAAGTTGCGCAATGCCGAAGCTCTAGAGCAGTGGTTCTCAACCTGTGGTTCCCCTGATGTTTTGGCCTTCAACTCCCAGAAATCCTAACAGATGGTAAACTGGCTGGTAGACCAAAACACCTGGGATCTACAGGTTGAGAACCACTGCTCTAGAGGTTCTCAAATGGGCGTAGCAGCAGCTGTACCATAAAACTTCTATCATATCTAACCCTTTAATATAATGTATCCATTTGATGATTTTTGTGTAACTTGTATCTTTTATGTACTAATTCCAAAAAGTATAAACTGTACCAAAGGAAACGCATCAAAATGTATCTAGAAGGCAGCTACTTTTCCATGCCCCTCAATTTGCATAATCCCATAGGAAAGGAAATCACAATCAGGGACCCTCCAGCTATTTCCCAAACCAGATCAATATCAAAACCTTTGTGTGTATATGTAGATAGATAATCCTCTTTGTCACCAGAATAAACTCAGTATGTTTATTCATTTAACTTGAGGCTGAGAGTCTGCCACTTTCATGGAAGAGGGGGCTCTGCAGATATGAATGCATTAATTTTCTATACAGATAGCCAAGCCCTTGATTGCCTGGAATTACTATCTTTGTATTTGAGTCTTGCACCTTTGTTTCACACAGAGTTAATTAGTGACTCATCAGCATACCCATGTCACCATTTCCTCCTGGATTGTGCCCTTCCATGGGGTGTCTCTACAATAGATTGGCTCTTTAAACTGTCCAACCATCAGCTGTCCTTCTTCCCAACACAAGGATCTCCTCCTGCAGGCTATGATGTCAAGGGAACCTCCAGGCAACCCGAGTGCAGATTCTTTTCAGCCAATCAGGGGAGGGAGCTGGAAGTCTGAATATCTATCAGAACTGTATAAGATATGTATTTTTCCGTAAATTTATGCTTGTATGCACCTCTGTGGCTTTGCCTTCAACCCAGACAGCTTGTTTTCTGCCCTGGCTGATCTGGTTTTCTGGATGTTCACTGAGCATGGACCTCTCTAACCACAGTCCTAGCTGAAATCACTATACAAGGGCACCCAGTGAGTTTTCATGACTGATAGGGGATTCAAATCCTGGTCTCCAGTTTCAAAGTCCACCACACAGGTCACTATACTATGCTGGCTCTAATGCATTTGTGCGTTTTTTAATATAATCTAAATGCGATATGTAAAATCCTGCTTTTAGCAGATACATAGGGAAAACATACAGAAATTACTATGCACTAGAAGTACATCAACACTGTTAACTTTGCAATCATTAACTGTTATAACTCAAATCTCTTGTCTGACGATGAGTTTAAATGGATTTGAATGACAACAGTTAAGAATGCAAAATTAATAACATTGATATACCTCTGGGTTATAGTAATTTCGGTATGCTTTATTTCTCCCTGTGTATCTTCTATTAACAGGATTTTATATATAACATTTAAATTCTTCTTTTTTACAAAAACAAAACACTAATGCATGAAACAGACCTCTCAGTATTTAAAAAGCAAACATGTGGAATACAATCCAGATGCCATTGGCTTATGGCCATTTAATCCTGCCATTTCAGAAGCGTGCTCTTTTTCTGACTGGGAACAAAAGTAAGTAACACAAAATCCCATTGCTCATTACCATAAAATCTATGCGCTGAGAGGATATGAAAGTTTTCTATCCAAAGAGGATATGAAAGGATTGTACCCAAAGAAAAGTTCAAGGGCCTTGGTATAAAGAGCACGTTCTCGGGGCTCAAGGTTAAAGGGATGTGCCAGGATTTTGCTAAGTGGGAAACTTATGAAGGAAATTAACCAGTTTTTCAAATAGCTAATGATAATTCATGTAGTTGACTGAAAGGCTGCAGCTCTAGATAGATAGATAAACAACTATGCTTTGAGCATATTAAAAAGGGAAAGTAGCACACAAAGAAAGTTTTTAAAAACAGTACTGTTCTATTATCTGGATGGAGGCCACAAGGGGGCACTAGAGAAAGAAGGATAGACCATTTTATGGGGGTGGAAAGGTGGGTTGAAGGAGAAAAATTATTTCCCCCTGTCATGGAAATAATCCTAGTTTATGACAACGGGGGGAAGGGGAATAAACAGCAAAAGTGGGGGAAATTGTTTTCCTCCTTCAACTCCCCCTGTGTGTTGCAGCCTAGACCTGGAGGATCCCTCAGTAAACCACCACGAAGCAGCCATGATTAAATGGTTTATTTAGAATAGGTAGAAAAAGGAAGGAGAATAAAAAGATAGTCCACTGATGCTCCCAGCATCCAAGTATTGCAGTGCAATAGTCTTTAAAGAGTTCAAAGATCCAAAAAATGAAGAAATAATCTTGAGACCCCAAGGGACTTAAATCCGGGATAAGTCCTTGGCAAACGAGGGCTTGGCTGGACACTTGAATACCGAGATGTGGAAGCGCTGCGGCCTGGTCCTGAACTTGAGTTCCATGGAGCTTGGCAAAGAAAGCTTAACGTTGGCGCGAGATGCTGAGCACCAACGGGAACCAACTTAAATAGGCCCCCCAGTGTTTTGGTCTCGGAGGCGCTGACTTCGGCGTAATACTTTCTCAGGAACAGTTTGGGACCCCGACATTCCCAGGCCTCCCTTGGTAGGCAAATATGTCAGCTCGTTAGCGGCTGCACCTGGAGGAACGGAGTAAGGCGAGGTTCTGCTTTCCCAGCGTTTCTTATCAGGTTGGGAAGAAAGAAGGCTGTGTCTGGCCTTGACCGCTGGTTGACGCGGAGGCCTCTGCAAAGGTTCTCTCTCAGACCTGGCTGGTAACTTGGATTTAACATGGCTTCTATCTGGCTTGGCTATGGAGTCAGGCTGGGGCATGACACCGTGAAATGGACTAACTTTGTCTCTCTAGTACCCCCTTGTGGCCTTCACCGGCATAATGGAATAGTACCTTTAAAAAATTATTTCAAAGTATCATTTGAAATCACATTTTAGTAGTAACATGATTTTCCAACTTTTAAACTGTTAAAGGGCTGTTATCAATTCCCCGAACCCCTCAGCTAAGAGGATCTCTGAAATATTATTTTGTTATGAGGTACTTCCCTATGAATTTCAACTGATGTTATCTATGTTGGGTACTTACCTAGTTGATTTTTCGCTTACTTTCATGTAAGCCTATAATTTGATTGCTGTAAGGTACTTACCTGAAATACACATTTGTGGTATATCTGTGTTCCTTCTTACACCACTTCGCCAGAATTACTATCTGATTACTATTTAATATAATTGTTATTACATTTTTCTGGCTACCCTTCAGTTGTGTTTTGCTAGAACGTTGTAGAGCCCCTTTACTCTTACAGTTTGTAAATATAGTCAGCTTGAAAGCTTGACTTTTGCAGACTTGATTCTTCATGGATTTGATTAAGATATTCTCACTAGAAATCTCTAGGTCCTCCAGTGCTAATTTCTAATTAATTAATTAATTTCTAATTCCTTCCTGAATTGTGGTGTCCAGAATTGGGTACAGAATTTCAGGTGAGGTCTGACCAAAGCAGAACAGAATGGGACTATTATTTTGCTCATTCTAGACATTATATTGATGCAACCTAGAATTACAATGGCCATTTTAGTTGCTGCATCATAATTAACTCAGCCTTGTGGTGGTCATGATCAGAACTTTTTTTTTAATATATAAAGGTTTTTATTGGTTAAAAACACAAACACATAAGAAAAAAAGGGGGGGTAGGAAAGTCCTGGGAGCTAGGGGGTGTGGGGGAGGAGGGATAGGATTAGGTAGGGTTACATCACAAAAAGGGTACATAAACAAACAGATTAAAAACAAAATGGTTGACTTCACCGGATGGCATCGCATTTCGCCTATTTGAATAAAGAGTCCGATTTTCCCAGAGCACTCTAGTCCTATACCTTATATCCAGAAGGCTTTCAAATCAATCTTTTTCTTGTCTTTTACATATTTCACCAACGGTGTCCAAGTGGCCGTAAACTGGTTAGTTGATCCTGGTCTTAATAGGCAAGTCAACTTATCCATTTCGGCTAGTTCTAATAGCTTTTGCAATAATTCTTCCTCGTGGGGCATTTCCGCTTTTTTCCATTTTCTAGCCAGCACTATTCTGGCAGCGGTCGCAATGTGCCACAGTAGTCTTTCCTTTTCTCTCCCCATACCGGGTTCTATAATATTTAGGAGGAAAATTTCTGGTTTTAGGCGCATCATAATTAACTCAGCCTTGTGATGGTCATGATCAGAACTTAGTAAAGTTCATTTTTGACTAGAACTTCCAGAATCCCATAGGTCACACTGAGTTGGGGTTTCTAGAAGTTCTGATCCAGAAAAATATGTTTGCCAGACTCTAATCAATGCATTTAAACACTTTTGTCATGGCTTGGACTTCTAAATAGAATCATAGAGTTGGAACATAAGAACATAAGAAGAGCCATGCTGAATCGGGCCTCAGCCCATCTAGTCCAGCACTCTGAGTCACACAGTGGCCCACTAGTTGTACACAGGGATCTCTAGCAGAAAGGAGGGCAAAACCCTCACCTGCTCCCGACCCCCACAACCAGTAGTACTGGGGAAATCCTGCCTGCCTCCATCAACACAGAGGTGGCACTTGGATGTCCATTTCAGTAACTACTGATTCCCTTGGTATCCATGAAGAGGCCACATGAGCCATCCATTCCAACCCCATTCTGCCATACAGGAAATCACAATCAAAGCACCCCCAACAGATGGCAAGCCTCTACCTAGAAACCTTCAGAGAAGGAGACTCCCTCACAGCCCTCTAACCTAGAATATCAAGGCAGAAAATCCCACAATATCTGCTTTGAACTGGGTTATCTGAGTCCACACTCAGATAATGTGGGATTTTCTACCTTGATATTCTGGGATATAGGGCTGTGTGTAAGGGCTCCAGGTATTTCATATTGTCTGTATCTGTATGAGAGATAGAGGGAAGGGGAGCGAATGTCTGTTAAGGAAAGTGGCGTTGGACTAAGTCTTGTTTAATTTTTAGTTCTTCCTAGAACAACAGATGCTTTGAATCAAATGGCCCCTGCTGCAAAGGACGGGACCTTTGTGGCATTAACAGTACCGTTGCCCATCGGGGGTCTTGTTTCCACCCCCCTGTCTCAGCAAGACCAAATCCATTGGACAGCGTGGGGTAATCAGAAATGGCAATCTTGTATTTGCCCTATTAATTACCCCCTACCAGTCTTTGGTCGATTATGATGTAACGTACTCTGTGCTCAGTGTGAGAGGATCAATCTGCTTTCAAGGGCAATGCCCTTCCAGCAATTTCCCTTCCTCTTTCATTTTCCTCGATCCAGTTAATTGCCAGCAATGAATTGCATTAACTCAAGGATCCCTCCAGAAAATAATAATCAGAACAGAATCCACCGAAATGTTGTATGGATCCCTTACATAGGAAGCAGGCAATGCATTGGTGAAGGTGATTCCCGAATTTGTGCCCTGCAGTAAATGACATTTTTATCTGCTTTTGAAATCTTAATTTCCAACTGTGAATTGTTGGGGGCTTCTGCTGTTTTTTAACATCAACAATTGAAAAGTTTGATTTAGCAAGTGGCAGCGCTCCTTTTGGATAGATTGTGACTGACAAGGTAAATATTTCCCCTGATATTAAGTCATATCTGACTCTGATAGATTGTGCTCATCTCCATTTCTAAGCCAAAGAGCCGCCATTGTCCATAGACAACTCCAAGGTCATGTGGGCGGCATGACTTCATGGAGCACTGTTACCTTCCCACAGAAGCGGTACCTATTGATTTATTCACATTTGCATGTTTTCGAACTGCTAGGTTGGCAGAAGCAGGTCCTAACATCCCACTCCCTGAATTCAAACTGTCAACCTTTTGGTCAGTAAATTCAGCAGTGCAGCAGTTTAACATTGGTCAAATATTATTATAGT
Organism: Anolis apletophallus; assembly: GCA_030556195.1. NCBI lineage: Eukaryota > Metazoa > Chordata > Lepidosauria > Squamata > Anolidae > Anolis > Anolis apletophallus. The sequence continues at coordinate 14,820,142 of JARBWK010000001.1, forward strand.
TCAGCTGTATTCACCACCAGTTCAGGTCAAACCAGATGATGTTGTTGGCTAGAACTGAAATATCACTTCTAGGCCCCTACTACACTGTCATATAATCCAGATTATCAAAGCAGATAATCCACATTTTCTGCTTTGAACTGGATTACATGAGTCTACACTGCCATATAATCAGGTTCAAAACAGATAATCCGGATTTTATATGGCAGTGTAGAAGGGGCCCTGGAGCAGGGCTGCCCATGAAGTTGAATGCGATTGACTAGTCGATCACGGATCCAAAGAAGGTCGATCGCAGCCGGATGGGGTGCTTCTGCCCTGCGCGCGGCACTCCTTCCACACAGCAGACTATGCACGGAGCGCACCTTCCGCTGCCTCTGGGACGACTCCCCCACCTGCATCCTCAGTGCCGTTGCAGTGTGGCCTGAGGGGGAGGGATAGAGGGAGAAGGAGGCCAGCAGAGGGAAGGAGGGGGCAGGCGCCTGGCCCGCACATGCGCTTCTGGAGTGTGTAGTGGCGTGTGAAGGAGCCACAAGGGAGGACAACCAGGAGGCTTTGGCAGCCATTTCCTGCCAAAGCCATATGCAACTGCGCAGAGTTCATCTGCTTGGCCACATTGATCAGCATTGAATGGCCTTGCAGCTGAAAGGTCTGTGTGCTTTAATTCTGCCTGTTTATATCTGTGGAATTATGTCAGGGTGGGAAAAGGAACTCTTGTCTGGATGGATTTTTGAATATCCCATTGGCCACATAGATCAGCATTGAATACCCTTGCAGCTGAAAGGTCTGTGTGCTTTAATTCTGCCTGTTTATATCTGTGGAATGATGTCAGGGTGGGAGAAGGAACTCTTGTCTGGATGGATTTTTGATATCCCATTGGCCACATAGATCAGCATTGAATAGCCTTGCAGCTGAAAGGTCTGTGTGCTTTAATTCTGCCTGTTTATATCTGTGGAATGATGTCAGGGTGGGAGAAGGAACTCTTGTCTGGATGCATTTTTAATGTCCCATTGGCCAGATAGATCGGCATTGAATGGCCTTGCAGCTGAAAGGTCTGTGTGCTTTAATTCTGCCTGTTTATATCTGTGGAATGATGTCAGGGAGAAGGAACTCTTGCCTGGATGCATTTTATGAAGTGTCCTTTATTTTTGTGAATAATCATGTAAATGTCCCTTATTTCTTCTATCAAAATATGGATAGGTAGATCTTTTTGACTTGGTTGTTTTATAAGTAGCTCGCATGCTGAAAAAGTGTGAGCACCCCTGCCCTAGAGGATCTTCCCAGGTGGGACACAGAGTTGGAAAGATCCCTGAAACTGAGCAGGAAGCCAAACAGACAATAAACAATACCTTTGGCCAAAGGATCTTCCAAGCCCCAGGACTGCTTTCAGTCCAACCTAATCACAGCACTGGTCAAGATAGATAACGTTTGTTCCATTTTTGTACACTATAGCCTCTTTACAATGCAGTGAGGAAAACAAAGTCTTCTCCAAATAAAAGTCTCCTTTCAGATGAGAAATCAGGCACTAAGGATTGGAGGCAGATTATAGCCTCAATAATGGAGAGACAACTTGGATGCGCAGAACCATTTGCTTCATGCCAACCAAATCTTTCCCTCTCTAACCAGCCTTAGGGCATAATACTGCAAAGACTCCCTTTCCAGTTCCCTTCACTTCATGGCTTGCTTCTTGGTCACTGATGTGCCAGGAAGGGAAGATTTTAATAATCTCACATCTTACAATCAGTAGCATCACAGAATGGAAGCAATACAGTAGTTACATTCAACCAAATTATTGGCTTTCCCCAGCAACAAACATCTCCCACGTCTTCTGGAACCAGGAGCCAAAGCACTTGCCACTGTAGTCCTTATTTGCTCAGGCAGAAACAGGAAGGCTTGGGCTACCTTAGTACTGTTTTGTTGGAATCTGTATCACAAGAAATTTTTTTCATGTCAGGAGCTACTTGTGAAACTGCAAGTCGCTTCTGGTGTGAGAGAATTGGCCGTCTGCAAGGACGTTGCCCAGGGGACGCCTGGATGTTTGATATTTTGCTATCCTGTGGGAGGCTACCTTTATGCCCCTGCATGAGAAGCTAGAGCTGAGGTGGGAGTTCACCCTGCCCTCCGGATTCGAACCGCTGACCTATCGGTCAGCAGTTCTGCCGGCACAAGAGTTTAATCCATTGCGCCACTGGGGGCTCCTGTATTCCAAGATAATTCTCCCCCACATCAACTAAGTAAAGAAACTGAGATATTTCTCATCTAAGAATATGATTTTTCTGTATTCTTTCTCAGAAGTAACTTCTGTTATATGGATATGGAACAATATTTTTTTGACATTGCCCTTCATAACTTTCCAATCAAGATGTACAGAGGTCATGATGGCAGGATGATTCTGGGACATTCAGAGTGCATCTACACTTTAGCATGAATGCAAATTGATACCACTTTCACTGCCATGGCTCAATGCTATGGAATTATGGGAGTGGTAGTTTTACACGGGTTTTAACCTTCTTTGCTGAAAAGTGTTGGTGCCTTTCCAAACTGCAACCCCCAGAATTCCATAGCATTGTGTTAGGGCAGTTAAAAGTAGGTTCAAACTGCATTATTTCTACAGTGTAGGTTCACCCACAGTAAAAAAGAAAAAGTAACTGCTTTGTGGAAGGCACTGTCTCATTCACTGTCATGGCACAATGCTATGGAATCATGGGAGTAATTGTTTTATTAGGTCTTGAAACTTCTCTGCCAAAGAGTGCAGATGCCTCACCAAACTATAAATCCCAGGATTCCCTAGCATTGACCTATAGCAGTTAAAGTGTTGTCAAACTGCATTAATTCAACTGCGTAGATCAGGGCTGTCCAACTGGCGGCCCCGGGGCCAGATCCGGCCCCGTAGCCTGTTGGACACGGCCCCACCTATGCCCTCACCCGCCATTTTTAAATTTTAAAAAAATTGATTTTTTTTTTAAAAATGGCGGCCGGGGGGGAGGGGGAGGCGGGGCAGGGAGGAGGAAGAGAGCTAGCTCCTCCTTTTCGGCGCCCCCCCTCCCTACCTAGGGCGGGGGAGCCGAAAAAGGGCAGAAGGAGGCGGCGCCAAGAGCAGCGCGTCACAGGCCTGGCGTGACGCACTGCCCCTTGGCACCGCCTACTCCTCCTGTTCGGTGCCCCCCTCCCCCGGCCTAGGAAGGGAGGGGGGGCGCCGAAAAGGAGGAGTAGGCGGCGCCAAGTGCAGCAGCGTCACGCCAGGCCTGTGACGCGCTGCCGTTGGTGCCGCCTTCTTTTTCGGCGCCCCTCCCTTCCTAGGGCAGGGGAGCAGCCGAAAAAGGGCAGAAGCGGCGCCAAGAGCAGCACGTCACAGGCCTGGCGTGACGCGCTGCCCCTTGGCACCGCCTACTCCTCCTTTCGCGGCCCCGGCCTAGGAAGGGGGGGCGCCGAAAAGGAGGAGTAGGCGTGCCAGGGGCAGCGCGTCACGCCAGGCCTGTGACGCTGCCGTGGCCATGCCTTCGCGCCGCCTTCTGCCCTTTTTCGGCACCCCCTCCCTTCCTAGGCGGGAGCCGCCGAAAAGGGCAGAAGGTGGCGCCAACGGCAGCGTCACAGGCCTGGCGTGACGCGCCCCTTGGCACCGCCTACTCCTCCTTTCGGCGGCTCCCCTGGCCTAGAAGGGAGGGCACCGAAAAGGAGGAGTAGGTGGTGCCAAGAGCAGCGCGTCACGCAAGGCCTGTGACGTGCTGCTCTTGGCGCCGCCTACTCCTCCTTTTTCGGCTGCTTTAGGAGGGGCGGGGCCTGGGCTGGGGGCGGGGCCTGGGGGCGGGGCCGAGCGACCCCGCAGGTCATCAGTGACCTCTTATCCGGCCCTGGACCCGCCAGAAGTTGGACAGCACTGGCGTAGATCACTGATTCTTAAAGTGGGCGGTACCACCCCCTGGTGGGCGGTGAGGTGATCCAAGGGGGCGGTGGGAGGCTCAGGGGAATTTGGGGGGCGGTGAACCCCTTTAAGGGAGCAGTGAATAATTGGCTATTTAGGAGGGGTTGCGCGGCCCTCTTCTTTGGCCCCGCCCCCTTCACTTTGACCTGCATATTAGATACTTGGATTAGAATTAGTAAGAGTAGCAAAATTATTTATGAAGTAGCAACAAAAATATGGTTGGGGGTCACCACAACATGAGGAACCTTATTTAAGGGTCACGGCATTAGAAAGGTTGAGAACCACTGCATCAATACATATATCTTTCTATTTAATTGCTATTAATTTTTTAAAAAAATAATTTATAGGGGGGCGGTGAGTAATTTTTTTTTCTGGAAAGGGGGAGGTAGGCCAAAAATGTTTGGGAACCACTGGCGTAGATGCACCCACTGTATTTGCCTGGCCCTGCCTGTTAGTGTCTTCTTCACTTGCCTTCCTCTTTCTGCTATTTTTTCCCAAAGGCAAAAATCCACATTTTTACTGCGATTTCCTCTTTATCAGAGCAGCAAACATTACAAAGGGAATATCCAGTGGGAAGAAAAGTTTCCTTTCTGATAGAAGATTAAATTATCTATATCTTTGTATTAGACAACACTGGCCGTTTCATCACCTGATTTTAGGAACTAATCCACACAGCCTCTGCCATTAGGAGATAGGGCTTCAGGGAAGAGGGACACACCATCTGAGAAGCACAAATATCCCAGAATGTCATTTGCTACAAGGCATGGGTTGTCGGTGTTCTTTCTCCACTTTCATTTTTATACAGCACCCGGTCAATTTCACAGCCCATAGCAATACTGAATGGGGAAATTGGAAACCTGAGGAATCGATTTGCAGTACTGAGCGTCTATTTTCTTTTACAGCTCTCTCATCAGAGCGGCGATCGTTCCTGTGTTATGTGGCATTATTATCTAAAGCAGCCTGGGCATTGCTGATAATTGCAACGAGAGGCTGAAGTCCTTCTCTTGGAGTGGAAATGGAGCCACATTGTTGCCCTCAAAAGGTTTGAGCTCTTTCCATTTCTTTAGGATCTCAATATTACCAGGAAAGATCAATGCTTAAATTGTTTAAAATTTTAATTTTCTGAGAGGGCATACATGCAGAAGACTATTTTTATCTCAAAAGCACAGCGCTCCAGAGGTTGTTAGACTACAACACTCAGTATCCCTCACCATTGGCTATAATGGAAGCTGGAAGGCTGGAAATCCTCCTCCTTGTTCTAGGGTGATTTTAACATGTTAAAATCACCCTGGCTCAATGCTATAAAATCCAGGGAATTGTCATTTGGTGAGGCACCAGCATTCTTTGGTAGAGAAGGCTTTGTAAAACTATAACTTCTGATTTCATAACATTACATAACGTAACAATTAAAGTGGTATCAAACTACATTAAAGTGGTATCAAACTACATTAATTCTACTCCATCAGGTAAATGGAGTAAAGTATAGCTGTGTGCACTATACTTTACTCCATTTACCTGATAATGAAGGCAAAATGCTTTCCAGATATTCAAGCACATCTGCTTCTAGGATTTAAAGATTAAATAATAAACATTTAAATATGTATCATTATCGTTAATTTTACTGAAAGTATATTTTTTTCATTTTATAAACATTTTCATTTTACATAATGGATTACATAGGGGCCCTTGGTGGTGCAGCAGGTTAAACCGCTGAGCTGCTGAACTTACTGACAGAAAGGTTAGTGGTATGAATCTGGGGAGTGGGGTGAGCTCCTGCTGTTAGCCCCAGCTTCTACCAACCTAGCAGTTCAAAAACATACAAATGTGAGTAGATCAATAGGTACCACTTCGGCAGGAAGGTAACGGCGCTCCATGAAGTCATGCTGCCCACATGACCTTGGAGGTGCCTCCGGACAGTGCCACCTCTTCAACTTAGAAATGGAGATGAGCACCACGCCCCAGAGTCAGACGCGACTAGCCTTAATGTCAGGGGAGACCTTTACCTTTACTACATGTCACTGTTCATATATTGTGCATTTCTAACACTACTTTACATTTTTTGAAGTTCCCTCTTCTTATCCTGTCCTAAGAAAAAATATTCTAAAAACCTAACAAATAAAATGGACTTGTCACTTAAAGACATATTAAATGAAAAATAATATATTGTCTCAATTACTGTATTATATTAAAATCTTACATTCAGATTTCTAATTCTAATAATATAGTATACATCTTCAAACCTCACAAGTTTTACATTTTCCTCTTTTTTAATACAAGGTACCAAAGGTTCCCAGTCATTTCAAAAATGTCTATAGATTTCCTCTTTTATTATACAAGATAATTCATACATTTCTGCTCCTTCCAGCATTTTCATAATGCAGTTTTCTCTTGAAGGTAAGTCTGCATTCTTCCACTTTTGGGCATGGAATATTATTGCTGCCGAAATCATATAATGATTTTGTATGTTTAGCTTTTTGGTCTGCTCATCCAAGAAAAATAAAGTTGGATCAAGGTCAATGTTATTTTTTTAAAAAAAAATCAGACAAATGTTCAAGGACATCCTAATCTTGTTATTTGTGGCGTCCCGCCAGGGCCGAAAAAGGGAGCTTTAAGAATGGGTGAAGCTTCTATAGACCCTGGGGTTCGCGTTTAGCTTGCCCGTACAAGAAAACCTGAAGTCTGTAAGCAATGAGTTCAGGACTCCAAAAAAGGTGAACTCAAAACAATGGTTTATTGGCTTACAATCAGTAAATACTGATGGTCTAAAAGCTTGAAGTAGGTTGCAAAAAGGGGTCCTTTAAACAAAGGAAATGTGTTCACTTGCCTCTGTTGCAGAGTGAAGGTACCTTTCTTCTGATTCCAGGGTTCTTTTGTTGCTCCAAATGGTCCTCCGACACACAAAGTTCTGAGGTCCCCAGAGATTGCAGTCTTTGAGTGAAGAGCTGGCCTTCCTTTCACTGCAAACCTGGCTTGAGAGCGTTGGTGGAAAGCTATACGTGAACGAAGGTACTTGTCTGAGCTTTGGCTCCAGATTTCAGGCTGCTTCGTCCATAAGCTATGCTTGGAATGGCCAAAGAGAGGACGTCCGGCCCCTCACATGACCTCAGAAGGGGGTGGAGTAAGGGTGGTGACATCACCTTGGCACCTAACACAGTCTATCCCACCAAGTCCGCATGGTAGAGGACAAAGGAATGCAGGTAAAGATTGGCCAAGTCCATGATGCAGTACCAAACAAGCCCTGTAGGGGCATAATATTATCAGTTCACACCTTCTAGGAGTTAAATTTTAATTTTTAAGATGTGTTTGTAGTATTTTTGCCTGAGAGAAACCAATGGGAGATTTAAGTAATGAGAAAGGAGAACTCACAAGGAACATGGTAACTTCCACAGCCCACTGAGACCCCCACAAATTACAGAACTAGACCAAACTTGGCACAGAGAACCCACATGACCAACAGAACAGTTCAAAGACCCGATCCATCTAAACAGGGTTTTTAAGAGATACATCTACAGCCAGTGGCTCCCAAATGTTTTTGGCCTACCGCCCCCTTTCCAGAAAAAAAATTACTCACCGCCTCCCTAGAATTTTTTTAAAAAACTGAATAGCAATTAAACAGAAAGATATATGTATTAGTGCAGTGGTTCTCAATCTTTCTAATGCTGTGACCCCCAAATAAGGTTCCTCATGTTGTGATGACCCCCAACCATATTTTCATTGCTACTTCATAAATAATTTTGCTACTCCTAAGATCTCTAATGCAAATATCTAATATGCAGGATATATTTTCATTGTTACAAATTGAACATAATTAAAGCATAGTGATTAATCACAAAAACAATATGTTTGGGGGAGTATGGACAACAGATGGTGGGATTTGCAGTACCTTCAATCGATTCGGCTCTAACTTCCACAGCCCACTGAGACCCTCACAAATTACAGAACTAGACCAAACTTGGCACAGAGAACCCACATGACCAACAGAAAATACTGGAGGGGTTTGGGAGGAATTGGCAGTGATTTAGGGGACATGTAGTTCACCTACATTTGGAGAGCACTATGAACCCAAACAACTATGGATTTGGATGAAATTTGGCACAAATATTCAATATGCCCAAATTTGAACACTGGTGGAGTTTTGAGAAAATAGCCCTTCTCATTTGGGAGTTGCAGTTGCTGGGATTTATAGTTCACCTACAATCAAAGAGCCAAACTTGGCACACAGAACCCCCAATCGTTCACAGCCCCCTTAAAGGGGTTCACCGCCCCGCCCCCCCAATTCCCCTGAGCCTCCCACCACTCCCTTGGATCGCATCACCGCCCACTCGGGGCGGTACCACCCACTTTGAGAATCAGTGATCTACACTGTAGAATGAATGCGGCTTGACACCACTGGGGCCCCTTCCACACAGCTGAATAAAATCCCACATTATCTGTTTTTAACTGGGATATATGGCAGTGTGGACTCAGATAACTTAGGGACCATCCAGACAGTACCTTTATCCCAGGAGCTTCCACAGCAAACAGAGGGTTGGTCAGACGCCGTTCCCTGTAAAGGCAGAAGCAATCACTACAAAAGGCAAAAAACACGAGATTACCAGGTGTTGGAATATCAAGTTTTTGAGCCAAATATGCAGATCTTCGCATATTTGCATGTCCCTGCAATCAGAAATCACAAGATTTTTTATCTGGGTTTGTTCCTGGGTTTCAGAGGTTTGTTCCAGATTGATCGGTTCCTAAAAAGAAGGTGACACTTGAGTAGAAGGGAAAAAATGCTTGTGTGCCAGAAACTTCATGAAATATGTAGAGGGCACATTTTCTCTGACCATGGCAAACTTGTGGCCTCTAGTCAATGTCGTACATATTTTCATAAGAAGAGCCATCAGGAACAGCCATGTAAAACCCAGGAACAGTACCCTGCTGTTTGATGCCACAAGTACACAACCAAATCTGTCTGGACAGATGGCCAGTCAGACAGACTCTAAAATATATCAATAATGACAAAGTTCATTTGTGGGATTAACATAACTCAAAAACCACTGGACAAATTGCTGCCAAATTTGACCACAAAACATATTAATACTAACCCAAGGAGGGACCATCAGCCAAAAACTTGATTTTGTCATTTGGGAGTTGTAGTTGCTGGGAGTTATAGTTCCCCCAGGAAAGGGAGGGGAGGCTGGGTTTCAGAACCATTGCTCCCAGCAGGGTAATGCTAGCGGGGGCTTCAGAAAGCAACTCTGAAAGCAAGCAAGGATGGAGCCATCAAGGGAAGAAGGGTCAACAGTCGGACTATGGTGGGGGCCAAAGGCACGGCAAGAGGAAAATGCAACGGGAGGAGGAAAACGCGGGTGGATGGAGCGGAGGCCCCCGCAAGGCCCCCGCGGCGCCCTCTCTCTCTCTCTCTCTCTCTCTCTTTTTCTGTCCCTCCCCATCTCCCTTCCTCGCTCGCAGACTCCGCAGGGCCGGGCTCACAGCTGACTCCTCATCCTGTCTGACGGCTAGCAAACTTCCCAGTCTCGGGCTCTGATGCTGCTGCCACTGCCTCTGCCGCCGACCCCGCCGCCTCCTCCCCGCGCAGCTCTCATCCTTTCTGCAGCACCTTCCCTCACAGATTCTCCCGCATTAGGGCAGAGACCGGCAGGAGCGCACGCGCGGCCCCGGCAGAAGCGCACGGGCCAAACAGAGAGAAAGAAGCCACGGGAGCGTGCCTTTGTTGCCTTGCTAGGCAGCTAGCCTTTGCGCAGAGGCTCGTGCTACCTTTATTTTCTCTCTGCTGGAAAAAATACATGTGCGGCCTCCTCGCTCTGCTTGGGGGAGGTTTTCCACGGCACACCTGATGATCGCTCACGGCACACTAGTGTGTCGCGTCACACCGGTTGGGAAACACTGATCTAATCCAAGCTCATGGAACGGGAGCAAAGACGGGAAATGGTGTTATTGTTAGACCTTGGACTTTATATGAGAAAGACTCTTTCTGATGACCAAGTGAAAGTTCAATTAGCAATATCCACAGACTCCATTGCCAGGATATCTATTTCTTGTGGATAAGAAGAGGCACCAAATGGTTCAACATATTGTTTTAGTTAGTCTACTCATTTCATGTCCAAGGTGCACTCTGTAAGTACTCTGTGCTGTTTGGAGGAGATGTTGGAGGTAAAGGTAGTCATCAGCTGCTTGGTGCGTTGGTTGCTAAACCATTTGTGAGAACCAAAAAAACCAAAGTATCATAAGAACAACCCATGCTGGGCTGAAAATGTCTTGCAAATTCACAGTGAAAAACATCTTGTTGTAACCCATCATCACAATAAAGGAAAGCAGAAGAAAGCAGAAAGAAACTTCCGCCAACTTTGGAAACTATTGTCTTTTTTGGCTGACAAGAACTGGTTTTTAAGAGGGAGCAAAGATTCAGTGAAGAATCGCCTGTGAAGAACCTTTGATAATGATGGTAATTTCAGGACCTTGTTGAGATTTCAACTCTGACCTGAAAGGTTATCTTTGGGGGAACCGCTCCATAATGTTTATTCTAGCTACAGGCCTGTATGTGTGTTTGCGTACATACATACACATACATACATCCATAAAATAAATCTTTATTTTGCCAAAAATATTTTGCCGGAACAACCTGGCCACAGTGATCCAAGCCACGGTCATCTAGAGACTTGACTACTGTAACGCGCTCTACGTTGGCCTCCCTTTGTTGGTGACCCGGAAGCTCAAGCTGGTGCAGAACACTGCCGCCCGACTCCTGTCTGGTTCTCAAGCAGGTTGTCACATAACACCCATCTTGCTGGACCTGCACTGGCTCCCAATTGAGCACCGGATCACCTTCAAAGTGTTGGTGCTCACCTTTAAGGCCTTACACGGCCTGGGGCCAGCGTACCTGAGGGACCGGCTCTCCCCATACTGCGCTACGAGATCACTACGGTCAGAAAATACCAACTTGCTGGCTACTCCATCTGCCAAGGTCTTTAGGCTAACTGCGACCCGGAGGAGAGCGTTCTCTGTAATCGCTCCTACGCTATGGAACGCTCTCCCGGCTGAAACCCGAGCCCTCCAAGACCTCCTGCCCTTTAGACGGGCATGTAAAACGTTTCTCTTTAAGAAGGCCTTTGGCCTCTAGATGCCTGTGCGCATACCTTGCTACATTTTGCTGTCTCTGTATTTTGCACAGCATACCGCATTTTAATTGGATGTTTTATTGTGTGTTTTTATTGAGTGCTCTATTTCAGTCTTTCTCAACCAGTGTGCCGTGGCACACTAGTGTGCCATGACGGACCTCCTGCTGTGCCACGAGAAAAGCTCTCTGCCCCCTTCCTCCCCCCTCCTGCTGAACTCCTGCTGCTTGGGGGAGGAGGAGGAAGGGCCGGGCAGTGGCGAAGAAAAAGAAGAAGAAAAAGAAGAAGGGACTGGGGTGCCGCCTCCTTCGGCCATTTCCCTAGCCAGCCTCCAATCCGCCATGACTCCCACCATGACTCTTGCCCCTCGCTCGCTGAAGCCGCGTGGAGGAGGAACCCCGCCCACTGAAGCCCGTCCACCACTCATGCTCCTCCTCTGTAGGAGACTTGAAGCTGGGGGGAGGGGCCGGGGCATGGTGCGGCCTGGCTCTGCCCCATCCCCCGGCTTCGGCACTCCCAGCAGCTGCTCCAGCCTTGAGGGGGCAGTGCCAAGGCAGCATTGCGTTGGCTCTGGCACCGCTGGCTTGGCACTGCCCCCTCAAGGCTGGAGCAGCTGCTGGGAGAGATGAAGCCGGGGGTAGGGGGCGGGGCATGGCTCCGCCCCCTCCCCGGCTTCGGCACTCCCAGCAGCTGCTCCCAGCAGGCCACCAACCCCCAGCCATTCTTTACTGTGTTAGAGTGTCATTTTGTGTCATTTTGGTTGGTGGTGTGCCCCCGGATTTTTTTAATGTTAAAAGTGTGCCGCGGCTCAAAAAAGGTTGGGAAACACTGCTCTATTTTAATGTGTCTTATTGTACATTTTACTTGTTGTGAGCTGCCCCGAGCCTCCTGGGAGTGGCGGCCTAGAAGCCCGGGAAATAAAATAATAAATAAATAAAATAAAAACTATGCTGATAATATGTTGTTGTGTTTTTTATTTGTTCTGTCGCTTCCGACTCTTTGTGAATTGATGGACCAGCCCACACCAGAGCTCTTTGTTGGCCGTGGCAACCCCCAGCTCCTTCAAGGTCAAGCCAGTCACTTCAAGGATACCATCCATCCATCTTGCCCTTGGTCGGCCCCTCTTCCTTTTTCCTTCCATTTTCCCCAGGATCATTGTCTTCTCCAAGCTTTCCTGTCTTCTCATGATGTGGCCAAACTACTTCATCTTTGCCTCTAATATCCTTCCCCCCAGTGAGTAGACTTTATTTCCTGGAGTATGGACTGGTTTGATCTTCATGCAGTCCAAGGCACTCTCAGAATTTTCAACTGTTAGTGTCATTTATTCATTCACTAGCTTGGGGACCCGGCCCTGCCCGGGTTATTTGTGAAGCGCAGCAGGATGTAGATTGGGTCATGGGGGCTCTGTGTGCCAAGTTTGGTCTTCATCCATCATTATTGGGAGTTGCAGTGGTATCATGTGATTACTGAAGGTAGTGCAAGTCCCATCATCTCTGTCCCCCCCCCCCCCAGAAAGTGTAGTAGGATGTAGATTGGGTCATGGGGGCTCTGTGTGCTAAGTTTGGTCTGTATTGGTGAATGGATGAGGGATGCATTCTTTTTCAGAAGTGAGTGAAGGTACTTCAAGTCCCATCATCCGTGGTCCGTCTCACAGTAAACTGCACCAGGCTGTAGAGTGGGTCATGAGGGCTCTGTGTGCCAGATTTGGTGTTGATCAGTCATTGGATTAGGTTTGTAGCAGGATTGGGAAGTGAGGGAAGGTACTGCAAGTCCCATCATCCATGTTCTGTCCCCCTCCAAACTTCAGTAGGATGTAGAGTGGGTCACTGGGGCTCTGTGTGCCAAGTGTGGACTTTCTCGGTGTTTTTGGGGGCCACAGTGGTCTGTGGGAACAGAGGGGTGTGAAAATACTACAAATTCCATCATTCATTTTCAGTCCTCCCCGAACCTCACCAGGACGTGAAGGCAGTCATGGGGGTTATGTGTGCCAAGTTTGGTCTCAATCGGTAATTGGATGAGGGTCGCAGCAGACTTGAGAAGTGAGTAGAGGTACTTCAAGTCCCATCATCCATGGTCCACCCTCCTCCAAAGTGCACCAGAATGTAGAGTGGGTCATGAGGGCTCTGTGTGGCAAGTTTGGTGTTGATCAATCATAGGATTAGGTTTGTAGCAGTCTTGGAAAGTGAGGGAAGGTACTGCAAGACCCATCATCCATGTTCTGTCCCCCTCCAAACTTCAGTAGGATGTGGACTGGGTCACTGGGGCTCTGTGTGCCAAGTGTGGTCTTTATCAGTGTTTGTTGGGGGCCACAGTGGTCTGTGGGAACAGAGGGGTGTAAAAGTACTACAAATCCCATCATCCATTGTCAGTCCTCCCCCAAACCTCACCAGGACGTGAAGGCAGTCATGGGGGTTATGTGTGCCAAATTTGGTCTCGATCAGTGATTGGATGAGGGTTGCAGCGGACTTGGGAAGTGAGTAGAGGCACTTCAAGTCCCATCATCCATGGTCCACCCTCCTCCGAACTGCACCAGGACGTAGAGTGGGTCATGGGGGCTGTGTGTGCTGAGTGTGGTCTGTATTGGTCCTTTTTGGTGGCCTCAGTGGTCTGTGGGAACCAAAGTGTTGGAAAGTACTACTGTAGCAGCAAATCTGGAGTCCCAAAACTCCCAGGTGTTACCTTTTTACTTACAGGTTGCGCAAACGCGCGAGCACAGGAACGAGAGAACGCAACAACCGTACTGCAGGTGCAATGAAGCCAATTTATTGATACATCAGCTGACGGAGTCTGCCTAGCATAAGACTGCAATGGCAGAGCCCCGAACAAGACCCAGCATTCAGGTTTTATACATTCA